>CM035411.1:202836970-202856970 GCA_020310875.1 Ceratopteris richardii
TATCGAATGAGATAATACGTAGAAGATATATTGAGTATAATAACATACCAAGCAGACGCTCAAGTATGTAGCATACTGCTTTGGGCAAAGTGTTCTAGATAAATGCCTGAGGATCCACCATCATTGCTATTGTATGAAGAGGGCTACCATCATGGGCAATATCCTCAAGGAAATCCTACTCCACTTGAATTATATCTGAATAGGTATTTCGATGGCTATCATCCATGACCATATTGTCTCAAAGAAGTTTATTAATGTCCTCTTTCTAACATAACCTCCGTAGTTCGTATCGTATACTCTGTCTATCCACGGATTCTAGAGTGACATGTACACATGAGTCTCTTGTATGTAGGAAACCCCATGCAAGGAGCTTTGAGAAGGTTATCAACTCCTCTTTGGTATTGTCTAAGTAGGCAACAATTCCATGGAATCTCAGCAACTCGCTGAGTAGCTCACATTGTGAAACTCATAATGAAGAACTTTGCCATCATCTAGAGTTAGCTAAAGATGACTCAAATGTTGTGACGACCTTAACAAGGTCAATAACTACTCAATGTAAAATCAATAGTGGTGTTAGATCTCCATTATTTAAACCTCTTCAAGAGTCAATATTATGATGTGCTTTGGGGTTAGTCTCACTAGGCATAACACGACATGCACCCAAAGATGGATACCTCCAAATGAAGGTTCCCAAGCTATGCATGTACCATTTGCCAAGCTTCATATGCACAATCCTTGTGCCTAGTTTTCATTGGCACGCAAGGTTATTAGCAACGTTTTCGCAACGTCCAAGGCAACGTGCTGCTAACGCGTTAGCAACATCGCAACGTTTAGGCCGGGACGTTGCGAAAACGTTGCGAACCATTTCTTCTTTTTTTTTTTTTCGTTTTAGTTTTTTTGCAAATATAGCAACTTAGATGTATATTATAGTATTTACATATATAATATGTATTATGTAGTATGTATTATGTTAATTTATGTAATATGTATTGAATATTTAATATTTATGATTCATTCCAAATTCCCAAATCCTTGTTCAATGCAGTGATGGCAGAATCCAGATGCACATTGCACATGAATGATGTCAGAATTTACAAATAATCATTATCATGACTCAATGACTCATTCTAAAATTCAAATTCACAATGCACATTCAAGCAACTTACTAGTAACTACTAACTACTTAGTACATACTACTTAATACTTACTACTTAGCAATGTTCATGTTGGAACTTGGCACGAGGCAATTGCATTATTTTCAAGAATCAAACTTCAAAGCATCTCATATGACATCAGAGTCTATGCAAATACATTAAAATTTAATATATATATATATATATATATATATATATATATATATATATATATATATATATATATATATATATATATATATATATATATATATATATACAACTTACAAGTTACAAGTAACATTGAAAAACAAACTTCAAAGAATTATAATTTATGACATTAGACAAAAACATGTCAAAAAGTCAACCTCATCTCAAAATTATGACATTGGTGACTGTCATAACTGATATGTGATATCAGAATCCAATGTCCATAATACATATACATCAATGATCATACCAGTAACCATCATCCATGATACCATTAAGTAGTCAAACAATAAACTGTCAATAATACAGTGATCAACCAATATCAACTAAATCATAAGTCATAATATCATAATACATATGAGATGTCATATGATTTGTCATCAATCCTCAAAATCCACTGAGTCACTAATAACTATCACCATCATCATCATTATCACTATCATCATCATCACTATCATCATCATCATCATGTGGTGCTCGACTAGTAGATGCCTCCATCCTACTAGTAGATGGACCTGGTACACTATGTGCTCTATGACTAGAACGAGTCCGAGATGCCCTCGTATCATGCTGTGGCACTGTCAACTCTTGATAGAGCATGTCGTATAGATCAAGGTCCTCTGCCGGAATGCTATGTATATCATGGACCCTCTCTATATCAAGGTCATCGACGTTCACCTTCTTCACCTCTACTGAGTGGCCACCACGCTCCAATAAACGCAAGTTGCAATGGAAATAGACAAGCCGCTCCAACTGCAATGTAGATAGTCTATTCCTCTTCTTTGTATGGAAGAGGGCCCATGTACTCCAATTCCTTTCACATGGACTATCACTACAGTCTTGTGAAAGTATGCGGATGGCTAACTTTCTCTGCAAGATAAAAAAGAAAGAGTTCATTATAAATTAAAGACTCAAGGGGAATGACTCATGAGACAAAATTATAACTTATTAGTTAAAGACTCAAGAGGAAATTGGAATGACTTACTAGCTCAGGTGTACCAACACCGTATCTCTCCCACCATGTCACAAGCATCTACTGCATGCTTCTCAAGCATGCCATGTCTCTACCAAAAAGTCCTTCATTATTTTGAAACTGGGTGAGTTGAAGCTCCAACTTCCCACGTAGCTCCACATCAGAAGGTCCATACAATCGATCTACATAGTCATTCCAAGCAGTCACAAGCTCCATATGCAATGATTGTGATGCAGATCTCCATAAAGGATGCAGTAGATTGACCATCCCATGTATAGGGCGATGGAACCAATCCCACCTCTTCCTCCATATTCCTTTTCTTTCCTCTGTCCTATGGATAAAAAACAAATCAAGTTAGAAAACAATAAGATTTAGGAATGTTGAAGAGTCAAGACTTGAACATGAATGCTCATACAAAAAATAAAATATGGTTACCCAAGTTTCAACTTACCTCTCCAATGTCAAATAAGGACATCTCTGTATAGACTCTTCGACACGATCCATGAACTCATAAACAAGTCCAAGTGTGCAGCCCTCTCTATCTGCTATGCGTATGAGTGAATATAAGGGCTGTAAGGCCCGCACTAATCCCTCCACATCCCTCCAAAAACTGTCATCCAAACATGTGCGTCGTACAAGCTCTACCTTTGGACTAGTATGTCCATCCCAATCTAACCAATCATGTGATAGAATTGTCTGCATCAGTGCTTGCCTCACTCTTAATAATCTTTCCATGACTATGCACATGTATGCAAATCTGGTCTTCACGGGCTTCACCAAATCAATATCATTGTAAGACCGAAATAAAGCAAGCAATTTTGGTCTCTTTGTTCACTTTTATGCAAGTGGTAAAAATGGTGTAAATCCATGGTATCTTCCCCACATCCTCTATCAGCAAATCAATGCAATGGGCAGCATATGGTGTCCACACAATAGAGGGGAATTCTTCTTCTAGAAGCTTGCCCATAGCCACATAGTTACTTCCATTATCTGTGACCACCTGGACTACCTTTTCTACACCAATGTCCATGATAACTTGACGGATATGGTCATAAATGAACCGACCTGTTTACATATAACACAATGAATCATTAATCAATTGATAAATTATAATTTATCTTGACATGTGTCATGCACATGCACAATGCATGTGCATGTGCATGTGCATGTGCCATGTGCATGTGCATGTACATACATACATGCCAATGCACATTGCACATGCACATGCCCATGCACATGCCCATGCACATGCCCATGCACAATGCACAATGCACATGCACAATGCACATGCACATGCACATGCACAATGCACATGCACAAGTGACAATGCACATGCACATGCGAGATGCCACATGCATGATTGATCATTGCACAATCAAATATAAACTGAAAATTCAGAAATCAGTTCACTCACATGTGACTGTAGTACCAGCAGCTGATGCATCTATGGCTCGAAGGAACATGGTCCCTTTGCAACAATGCACCAAGATGTTGTACACATTCCTCTTTCGTATGTCCGTCCATCCATCACACATGATTGTGCATCCATACTTTGACCATGTCTTTTCATGGGCTCAAGCTCTCTCTCTAATGCTTCCTTTGTTTCTTTGAGCTCCGTTGTCCTCAACTCTTCATAGGTAGGCCCTTGCCAACGAAACCCTAATAGTGATACCTTCTCAATGGCATTTCTCCATGCCGGGGTCCGTGCAACATTAAAAGACAAACCACATTGTATAAAAGCTTTCATGATGGCTTGTGTGGCTTCTTGTTTACGTTGTTGTTGCAAGCTAGCACGTATAGATGCTCCTCCAAGAGAGCCACTTGGATGTGTGGCTTCTTGTTTACGTTGTTGTTGCAAGCTAGCACGTATAGATGCTCCTCCAAGAGAGCCACTTGGATGCTCTTGTGGATCATGCTCTACTCTTGTACTCTTTCTTGGTGGCTCATGCTCTATGTCAATGTCTATGGAAGCCTCATGAGCTTGAGATGCTTGAGTTTGGGGATCACAAGAACCATGTGAACCGCTTGCAAATGATCTAGCTTGTGATTGGGCTCCACTATTCCTTCTACCTTGGGCTTTTTGAGCTACCCATGCCATTAGCTCACCCTTTATAGCTTCGGGCATCGGCTCTTTGCAAGGTGCAACTCCTATGCCACTAACTCTTCCAAGGTGTGACTTGATCCTATCGGCTCCACCGGCTCCACTATAGCCACAAAGCTTGCAAGTCCATCTCTCACTACCCCTGGAGCCCATCTTTCCTTGGCTTGTCACATATTCCCAACATGCTTGTTTTTCTTTAGGCATGTTGATGGAAGAGGTTAAAAGCTTGGAGAGGACTCAAGATAGGAAGCAATAGATAGGGGGGTCACGGGTGTGTGTGTAATAAACCTACCTTCTTTGAATCTTGCCTTGGATTGCTCTTGAACAGTGCGAAACTCCCTCTCGGGTCAAGTTGTCAACAGAGCAAAATGCCTCAATGAGGCCGTTTCGGCGAAAGGGCCTCATTTGAGGCAAAAATTTTTGTGTTTGTTCGCAACGCGTTGCGAATGTCGCAACGTTGCGACGTTGCGTTGCGAACGTTGCGTTGCGAACGTTGCGTTGCGAACGTTGCGAACGCATCGCAACGCGTTGCGATGCAACACTGTTGGCATGGCACTATATGCATGTCAAAGGACCATTCATACAAAGGCCCCTCCGTGCAATCATGCAAAAATACAGGCCTACAACGGCTGAGATATAACACATAAAGGAATGAGTCATAAGTGCTTACATAGTCTGTTCTTGATATGTATCTACCTTACCTTAACCTGATAGTAGCCTAGTTGTGGAATGGTTTCCTACCATCTTTCTCTCGTAGTAGCCAGTCATGCAAGTGCTTTCGACACCATCACTATGTGGCTTCTAAATTTTCGACTATCCACCTGATTGGGAAGATGGTAGTTCCCCTTGAGAGAAAGATGTATATGTATGAGACCTTTATAGAATCAAAGAGAGTACTCATAAGACGTACACAACAATCACCATATAGGTAACACCCTCCAAAACATTTATATAGAAAGCCGGCTGAGAAGGTAGGGGTCAACATAGGTATATGATATATCCATCAACCATTATTCAATCCATGCATTCGAGATAGTTATTGAAATCAGAATCACCAATGCACCCAACGAGTGTGGATGCTATAGCATCGAGATCTTGGCTCCATAAGCTGTATTGGTTTTATGCATGGTTCAATGCCTCATTCCTACTTATAGAATGAGGATGTGATACCAATGTTATATCCCTCCAAGATGGACCCTGCAACACAAGACACGACACAAGCCATATTCACAAACCAAAAAGGTGGCATTAGATTCCTATCATGACCATACGGTGTAGAGCAACCCACCCTTGATGGAGGAGCCTTTAGCCAAGAGGGTGGCAATCCTCTCAAGGGCCTTCTGTCCCGTACTACCATGCCCATACTACACCGATGTATGGGGATTAGAGTTGCATGGAAACCCATTGCATTGCATTTGCAACACAACATCGCATCGCAAAATTGCGGCATAGTCATTGCATTGCCCCCAAAAAAAAAGCCTCAAATGAGGCCACGTTGAGCCAATTGATTTTGTGCATTGTGCATTTTATTAGCGAGGTAAAACCCTTTCTTGCTCTACTTAACCTCTTCTCTAGCTCAAGTCTCATGCATCTCCTCTCCGTTCTTGCCATTTCCGAGCATTAAATCCCTCTCTCTCTCTCTTCCCCCCCCCCCCCCCCCCCCCCCTTCTCCCTTTTTTTTTTCTCACCTCTTCCCACCATGTCCATTTGCTTTCAATATTCCACCTCTTGTTGTTGGATCCATTTGTTCGTGATAAAGAGACCATATGGGAAAAGAATACTATGAGGAAAGGAGAAAAGAGAAGAATAAAGAGAGGAATGAGAGGATATAGAGCATCCCTTGAATATGGACGTGGAAAGATAGGTAAAGTCTTCATGCACATAGGCTGCTCGCAATGAAACATCCGTGTGAACTTGTGAGTTTCATAAGCTGAAATGAATATGGAAGTTTTGATGGGGAGCTACATGGAAAAGTTGGGATTTCAGCTTACCCAGGTTCAAAATAGAGAAGGGTTTTTTGGTAGAGACATCGCACTCTTGTGAAGCGGCAATTAATGTTGCGACTTGGTGGATGGTATTGGTGCACCTGAGCTAGTAAGACATCAATAACTCTTGAGTCTTTAGGTTTTAATGAACTTTTTAATTGAGTATTCATATGAATGATTCATAGTTATAAATCAAGAGCTTTGGTTTTGATTCTTGTGTTACCTTTTTTTTTTGGTGTATGCTGAGAGTGCTAGCCATTCAAATACTTTCACTGGATTTTAGTAGCAAGTCTTTGTGGAAGAAATTCGAGTATATGGACCCTCTTCCACACAAAGAATAGGAATATACTTTTAGAATGTTGCTAAATCAGCTTGTGTATTGTCACTACAAACTTCATTCGTTGGAGCATGGTGGCCATTCAACAACGTGCATAAGGGCAACATTGATGACCTTGACTTTGAGATGGTCCTTGATATGTATACCATTCTTTGATCGTGATTTATATGATGTGTTTTATCAAGAGCTGACCTTGTCGCATCATGAGACTAGGGCGTCTTGCACTTATGTGAGGAGTAGAGTATCCAACATCATTGACTTCATTTCAAGCGAAGACATCTACTTGTGGAGCGTCACATACTCTTACTCATATATTATAGCGATGATGATGATAGTGATTCATTTGATAGTGGATTAAAGGATTTTGAGGCTTAAAGGATCATGGTTGAAGTTTTGTATTATTTACAATTGTGATTTTTGACTCATCATGCATTATGGATTGTAATTTGATCAATTGTGCAATGTGAAATTGGAATGAAGTTTGAAGGGAACTTAAATTGATTGAATGCTGAATCATTGTATATTATGGATTGTAATTATTACTAATTTGTTACTTGTTAATAAAGCTTAAAGTGACTTCAAACTCATTGAATGATGAATGATAAATCATTGTGCATTATGGATTTTAATGTATTGTTTGTCACTTGTGAAATTGTGGATGAAGTTTGAGGTTACATTAATGATTAAATTGATTGAATGATGAATCCTTGTGCATGGGGGATTATAAGTTGTAATTTTTTAGTTTGAAATTTGTAATTGGTTAATGAAATTTTAAGTTTGAAGTTATAAGTTGAAGCTCAGAATGAATCATTACTCATGATGAGTCATGATAGATGATCGGATCATAGTGCATGCTCCATAGTCTATGTAGTCACTACCATCATCTATGTATTTAGTATTTATGTAGTAGTATTAACGTATTATAAGTTATGTTAGACGTATTAATAGATTAATCATTAGAGTATAATAAATTATACATAATACATATATATTCTGCGTGGTTGCAACATGTCACTTATCTATTTATAATTAAGTAATATCTATATGTGTGTAGAGATATATTTATGCGTATAAGGATGTACTTCATCATATATTACTTATAGGGAGCCTAAAAAAACACGTTTGCAACGGGTTCGCAATGCATGCCCGAATGTTGCTAATGTGTTACAAATGCATTGCCTTGGGTGTTTCTTCAAAAGTTGCATACAAAATTAGTGCGGGCTTCCACGTGAATACATAAGAGATGAGCTTAAGGTAGACTTTTTTAAGGAGGTAGCATTGTTCACATTGGGAAGATGGCCATATATATTAAGTATAGGCATCCCCATCTTGATGTCGTTTGGGTTGGGAGATGTAATGCAATCCTATGGATTGCATCTCATAAATCACAACACTTACAAAATTCAAATTAATCTATGATATTAACAAATAGAAAACATACAATGTATATTTAAATTATGATATTTGGAATAGATGACTTTGTATTTGAAAGGCCTTATTCTTCCTTAGTGCAATCTTGTATATGACTCATATACTCATATACAAGGCCAAGTGTGTTCCCCACATATTGGTAATATGAAGCACGGAATACATTGGCCGAAGGGCACCATTGAGAACCTCCATCTTTGACAAGAAAGCATTATCTCCCATGACAAGTGATGGAAAACATAAATTAAATCTTCATTTGTAGTGTCTGGTTATTTGCTACTACTTGTATGGTACAATTGTACAAAGGAGACCTTTACTGGAGTCTGGCTCTGAATATCTTGTCCGACACAAAGAACAAAAAACAGAATCTTGTGATGGATGGCTTTTGAATATCGAACACACAGTGTAAATGAGACATACTTTGGACTTTGGGTCGAGTCATTATGAATTTCACTTTGGTAAGAATAATTGCAACCCATGTGATGCTCCCAATATCTTCCATCAAAAGGTCGAAGCTATGACTCGTAGATAGGGTCTATGTGATTTTAGGTCATGCTTCTTCTAGCATATGACCCATGACCTCATAGTTACACATTAGATCCATGTGATTTTGGGGAATGCTTCTTCCAACATACAAGTCACTGAGACATGGCCACACAATTTCATCTATTGTCTTTAATCACCTTAATAACATCGTTTACCCTACATCCTTTATGCCCCCCCCCCCCCCCCCCCCCCAAAAAAAAAAAAGAACCCCACAGATGGGAGAACATGAACTCACGTGTGACAAAAGTCCAAGGCACATGTGTTGGAATGGCGCACAAAAACATTGTGCCCTTTCAAGAGCATAGTATGATGCTATGCATATCCGACCATCCACCACATAAATTAGAACACTCAACATCTTTCTTTTTTTCTCTACTAGTTTTTTTTTCTTTTTTTCTTTTTTTTGGTTATCTACATAGTGTGTAGAGCTTTGCTTGATGGTCATTCCGAAGTATATTGATTACATTTCCCGCTTCTATGTTGGAAATCAATGTCACATCAGTCCAAAATCCTATTAGGGCAGAAACCCTAATTTTGGTACTTAGTCATTTTTGGCACAAAATATGGGTAAAATTTTTATGATCCTATCTTGTAGAGCTTGATGAGAGCTTTCTAATGGTATAGGACATTCAGTCATCAAAGATCACATGTGGGAGAAAACCACCCTAATTGAAGTTGAGCAAAATAATAAGTTAAAAAGCTTATGGAAAGCTAATCTTAGCTATTAAAAAAAACAACGATCAAATAAAGCACAAATTCAGCGAGCAACTTCAATTTGGGCAGCGATCAGCTTTTAATTCTACGATTCAGCTTTTTATTAGCGATTGGCTTTATTTTGGGGATATTTTTTCGCATGAGGTTTGAAGGCTTATATAATCAGGCCTATAGTCACTTGTTGAGTTATCCCAACACCATCGTTTGCTTATCTTGGAGGTGGTTGTGCTGATGCACTCATGGGGCAGCCATGGTGCACATATGGGCAGCTATGGAGCAGCTTTTGAAGCACATTAGGAGCAGCCATAGAGGTATTCTTGGAGAAGAGTGTGCTCACACTCTTGTTTATGAAGACTTACTTATCAACAGATTGGTGGTGTGGATCATCCATCTACATGATGTATTTGAAGATTGTCTTCTACATGAAGATTATGGAGTACTTCAAAGACATTGGATGGAGCTTAACGTAAGATTGCATCTTATGTTAACTATTCAGGTACATATTCTCTTTATGCAAACAGATACTACTTGGAGCTTATGGAGGCAGTGTCATCCATATCTGGAGGAGTCCTATTCCGCATACATGGAGGGAGTGGCATCCATATAAGAGAATCAGTACATGCATGCTACATGCATCAGATGAGGGAGTGTCAGAAGAGAATCAACAAGTGACTATAGCCCTGATTATATAGGCCTTCATGCCTCATGCGAAAAAATCTCCCCAAAATAAAGCCAATCGCTAATAAAAAGCTGAATCGTAGAATTAAAAGCTGATCGCTGCCCAAATTGAAGTTGATCACTGAATTTGTGCTTTATTTGATCGTTGCTTTTTTTAATAGCTAAAATTAGCTTTTCATAAGCTTTTTAACTTATCATTTTGCTCAACTTCAATTAGGGATTTCTCCCACATGTGATCTTTGATGATTGAATGTCCTATACCATTAGAAAGCTCTCATCCAGCTCTACAAGATAGGATCATAAAAAGTTTACCCATATTTTGTGCCAAAAATGACTAAGTACCAAAATTAGGGTTTCTGCCCTAATAGGATTTTGGATTGATGTGACATTGATTTCCAACAATCCCCCCTGCAATGTCATATTGGTACAAATTGAACTGGATATGCAACTTCATTCTTCTACAAACTGATATAAGCTTCAAACTTGTCCTTCAGAATTGACCTTCAAACTTTATCTTCAAAAGTCTTCTTCAAAACTGAATTTGAACTTCTTCAAACTTCAAAAAATCTAAATTTGCTGAATATGAACCATAATACTTGAGAAAATATGCAAACTAGATATCCAATAGTGTTAGCATACATCAAGCAATCACTACTTGACAACATATGTAGCATGACTTGACTCTGAATCTGCTATCTCCTGTCTTCTCAAACCTGCAAGCATACACTAAGATCCACATATTTGCATCTACCTTAAGAAAGGTTTCTCAACGTACTTCTGCTGTGTCATGTCATGTAAATACACTAAACAAAATCAGAAACTGAATCCAACCTGGCACTTGTGACTGATAACTCACAACTTAGTGTATCATGAACATTAGCTGATTCATCTTTGACTGTACTCAACTCTCATAAGTCTCACCAAAATTTCATATCTATGATGTCATCTTGTCTTCATCCTTGTTCTATCTGTAAGTCCTTCATACCGCTTTCCTTCAAAGTTTGGTATAATCATATATGTGCGCACCTCATAAGTAACATACCTCTCTGAAATACCAAGCTTCTCTATAATAGAACTCTAGAACTTTCTTCTGAATAGGAACTTTCTTGAGACATTCTCCTTCTTCCCTCTTCTTCAAAAGGTGGAACATAAAGAGAAACTGACAAAGGAAATATAGGAATACCAGTGGGTATGATTCTGCATCCCTTCATATATGGCTGAAAATAAGTCATCTCATTCTCCTTCCTTCTTCTTCAAAAGGTGGAATATAAAGAGAAACTGACAAAGGAAATATAGGAATACCAGTAGGTATGATTATGCATCCCTTCATATGTGGCTGAAAATAAGTCTTCATGTTTCATCACCCCCTGGATGATTTAACACTAGTATCCAGAATTCTTCAAAGTGTATCAGACTTTATGAAATGTGGAACGTCTTCCTTTTTTCAATAAATCTGATCTTCAGTGTAATACTCGTGTCTGAAACAAATAATCTGAACCCTTTTTATTAGCACTGCAGTTTCCAATAGCTTCCATTGTCACTTATAGAATAAGGTTAGCTGATCCTATTACATGATAATAAAAGACTTTACTGAAAGCACTTTAGAATTCATAATCTTTTGCAACATAAAAAATATCTTCTTCTATTTTTTTTTTGCAACACTATATGATAGAATTCTTTGAGGGAACATATAAGCTGCTTTCCTTTTGGAATTGTTGGACTTTCTTCTTCTGCATCTTTCTTTCATCTGATGATGTCAACATCTTCAAACTTCTCTTCCATACCTTTTGTTCTCCTCAGATATGAGGAGTCCTATTCGGCATAGATGGAGGGAGTGGCATCCATTTAAGAGAATCCATGCATGCTACATGCATCAGATGAGGTGTAAGAGAAGGTGTTTCCACATGAGTATGAGGATTTCTGTCAAAAACATGTTAGCATTCTATGCTAATTCTCTAAGTATGTGATCTATCACACACACACATCTGATTTAGGGTCTTCCATAGTCTAAATTCAGATTAGGGTTTACTGAATATTAGTTTCAAACTGATCTTTCCTCGTTCAGTCACTCATATACATTCTTCTACAACCTATCATGTCATACATCTCATACATATTCAGATTTCTGTACCTACATCTGAATACTCTTGTAAATTTTGTACATACACTCTTCCATCTATTTCTGTTCACATAGAGTGGTTGAGGTTTTGGCTCCCACAGTGTAAATTGACATTTGTATATAAGATGATGTGAGTAAGCAGTGGCTTACGTAACACTTTGCACATGTTGTCTAATCTCTCTCTATCTTTGTCTCATCATTGTATGATTAAGTGTTGTATGTTCATGTTTATCAATTTTGGAAGATGCTTGAATCTATGTTGTAGATCTTGGAAACCTGTGGGGCCTATGGAATTTAGTTATGGGCTTACCTAATTTCCAACATTCTATGCAATAGTATTGATTACATTGAATGGATTGCCACATAAAATGAACAATTTGCTAATTCTTTGGTGGTTTGTTCTATTGCTTCTTTTGGATGGATGCCTTCATGCTACTTCGCACAAAGATGTTACTGTCAGGCAAGTTCTTAGGTATGAAACCAATACTAGAGGGTGGTCGTGGAATCGGAGTCCCATCTGTCAATGCACCACTTGAGCTAATACTGTCATTACAAGCCCTCTTGGAAGGTCTTGTG
Organism: Ceratopteris richardii; assembly: GCA_020310875.1. Lineage (NCBI taxonomy): Eukaryota > Viridiplantae > Streptophyta > Polypodiopsida > Polypodiales > Pteridaceae > Ceratopteris > Ceratopteris richardii. Next base: position 202,849,771 of record CM035411.1, read on the forward strand.
AAGGACTGTCCAACATGTTGATGCATCTTTGGATCTTCAAAAGAATTTTCACCCAAATGCATACTACCAACTTCTTGACTCAATTGTAACTATGCAATCAAGTTCTACATGATCTATTGAGGCACGTAGTGACATTGGATCCAATGCCACGACCTCGCGAACCAAGATGATGTGGTACAAGATGCATTACATGAGGAGATACCCTTGTACCTATGTTCCCAAGTATAAGGCATAGTGACCTTAGAGATGGGATTGGATATCAGCAAGAGTATGACCCATATTAGAGGTTGTTAGAGTGAAGACTGTTTGGCTATAGATAATAGCTTATGAAGCTCAAGAGATTTTGTGTGTGTGTGTGTGTGTGTGTGTGTGTGTGTGTGTGTGTGTGTGTGTGTGTGTGTGTGGGGTGGGGGGCGGCTGTACTGAAGTATATTATTAAAGACTGCAATCTACTTCGTTTTTTGGCCAATGGCTGTACTATAGACTAGTGTTCTTTTTTTCCTTTGGCTTCTAAGTTTTTAAGTCTCTCTCTCTCTCTCTCTCTCTCTCTCTCTCTCTCTCTCTCTCCCCCTCTCTCTCTCTCTCTTCCCCCCCCCCCCCCCCCCTCTCCCCCCCCCCCCCCCCCCTCCCCCCCCCCCCCCCCTTTCCCCCTTCTTTTTCCCCCCTTTTTTTTTGGCTGAACTATGTATTTGTACTGCAGTCAAGCACTATGGCTGTTGGCCAAAGTCACATGGGGGCATGTCCCCACATCATAGGGATGTTGTGACACCATCCCCAAGGTGGATCGAGCAGGGACGGGAGGGGGAACGACAGTCGTCCCCCCAAACCCCTGTGTAACAGCCATCCATCCTATGGATGTTTTTTGTCAGAGTCCATATCTTGGATGGTACAGGATGGCGGGAAGTCTTTTCGACTTTGAAATTCCGTCTTTCCCCTTAAAAAATACTCTAGTTTAGGTGCTTCCTTAAGGGCTTCCATAGCCTTCTTTTATCCCCACACCTAAGCATAAATAGAGCCATTTCAGCTTATGAAGGTGACGAGTTCACTTGGAACTTTCATTGCAAGCATCCTATGTGCATGAAAGCTTGAGCTAGCTTCCCCCATATTCAAGGGATGCTCTCAGTCCTTTCTTCTTTCCTCTCCTCTTTTCTCCTCTCCTCATAGTATTCTCTTCCCATATGGCCTCTTTATCGCGAACAAGTGGATTCAACAACAAGAGGTTCATGCTACAAGCAAATGGACATGATGGGAAGAGGTGGACTATTCTGTATCTGCTGGAGAAGGATGCAGTGCAAGGCCATGGAGTTGCAAGCTATGTGGCTACCAGAAAACTAGTGGAGCAAACATCTTTTTGTTTTCATGATGTAACATCTTTTTGATATGATGATGACGCATTATCCACACTACTTGACGTGATACAATATATATGACTTATCTTTGAGTAATCTGAGTGTTCAACCGTCAATGTGTTTGTACATGTTCATTGTTCAATGTTTATACTGAGAAACATCTTTTTTCCATGGTTTTCTTCTTATTGGTCATTGCATATGTTAGTAGATTCATTGTAGATAGCTTTTATTTTATCATTTTGAAAACACAGCATTTTTTTAGTGCCTTTCTGGGGATGCATCCCTTGGACACCCTAGGCTTCCCAGGATCGGTCCCCCTCCCATGGTGACTTTGCTGCTGGCAAAAGGACTGCAGCCTGCTGTATCGCATATGTAGTATGGCATGTAAGCCTATGATTGCTGGCAAAACTCCCAACAGCAGCTCATGTTAGGATGCTGTATGCTCAAGCTTGAGACTAGTGTGCAAGATCAGGTATCAAATCACAGAGAGAATGGGTGGAAGCTCTCAGTATGCACACTTTTCAGAAATAAGGAAAAACTGACCTGGAAGTGTTACATATAAACTTGAATGGTGAGGTTTCGGAGACGTGAAAATCACACCAAAAGGGCATTAAAATCAGACCTCACGATTTAAATTGTGAGTATTCTAAACGGCTTGAAAAAACGGTTTTTTTCCTACTATGGTGTACAAACACAGAAAAAGGGCCAACAACAGACCCGCCTCCCAGCCATAGAGCCAAAGGGGTTCATTGTGGTGATTGGTCACACACTGTGTATGAAGGATTCCATCAAGGGCCAAGTCCGCAAGAGACTTCATACGAGGAGCGTGTTAGAAATGAATCCAAGTGTCCTAGTTATGGATTCATCAAAGTGGATACTCCTCACTTGGCTAGAAACTCTCATTACAGGTGTCCATCCAAATGCTCTTTTGGCTTGGTAAGATAACAATACCAGTTTGCAAGTACATGGTAGCATCATACATCAATATGGCATATGTCATATACATTGTATGTATACTAACTTGCAAGTGTCAACTTCTATATTTTATTTATGATAAACAATATATCATGAATTGATATATGGCTTATGACATGTCATATAGATAATATATAATTGGTTCAGGAAGCCCTTCTGAATGCATTCATATACCTCTAGCTATAATACATATGCATGTATGTGTATATCCATTCATATACATGCTTATGTATGCATAAATATGTATGCATATATGTGTGTATGTATGTATGTATGTATGTATGTATTATGTAATGTATTTAATGTAAGTAATCTATGTGTGTGTGTGCATGCATGCATGCATGCATGCATGTATGTATGTATGTATGTATGTATGTATGTATGTATGTATGTATGTATGTATGTATGTATGTATGTATGTATGTATGTATGTATGCACAAGAGAACAAGAGGTAGTGAAACACGTTTGCAGTAACTGCTGTGTAAACACCCTCCCTGTACAAAACATTATACTGGGCTATGAACAGATGTAGTAATGGAGGAAAACCGTTTTGATCTTTGAAAATAAATGTAATAAAGAAAATGGTGTATAAGTAATCCTCGTTCTGTAAACCACATATGTATGTACATGTTCAGCATGGACTTGAATTGCAGATCAACTAGGATTTGGGATTGTTTGGCTGCTTTGGCAATCACAATGATCTTTGACAACAATTATATGTTTGAGAGCTATATTCATGTGTTTTTGTTTCAGCAATGACTTCTATCCTCGGGGATAGTTCTGCCTCATGATATTTGCTCGAGAATCGAGTTCAACATTAACACCATTTTTTTTTTTTTTTGGGGGGGGGGGGGGGGGGGGGATGATGGCTTTAGGAAGCCTTAGAATCACTCTGGCATCAGGCATTCTGTAAATTTGTTTATATTGTTAATGGGATCATCTTTTAAAAGAACAAATGTATGTATGTCTGTATGTATGATGCATGCATGTGTGTGTGCGTGTGTGTGTGTGTGTGTGAGTGAGTGATTATGCCCATGTGTGCACACGACCATATGTAGAGGTGTGAGTGCATGTGCTTGGAGCAGGCATGCATTTTTGGACAAGTATATTTATTATTAACCTTTTACAGAAATCTCATATTTTTGTTGTCTTTCATGATTATGTTGACTTTTTTAGTTTTCTGGAAGTCTCCTTATATGCTGCTTATGTGGTATTGAATTTCTCAGATAGATGCTGCAATTGTGAGGATCATGAAGACTAGAAAAGTTCTGAGTCATACACTCCTAATAACTGAGCTATTTCAGCAGGTATGGGAAATCGATGGTCAAATACCTCTAATACATATGGTCTGTATTTCTGAATTTCTACTTTGGCTGGCAGTTGAAATTTCCCATAAAGCCTGCTGATTTGAAGAAAAGGATAGAGAGTTTGATTGACAGAGAGTACTTGGAGAGGGACAAGAACAATCCTCAGGTTTACAATTACCTTGCTTGAAGTGAAGGTATAGATCATGGAATTATTTCATGTTTTCTAATTGTTATCTCCTTAATATAATGAACATTGCAACATTCCTTTAATCTGGTATAAAATGCACAATTTTCTTTCGACAGGTGGGCTAATTTCTTTGGAGTTGCTTATAGATTATAAGCAGTCCCTTAAACCAAGCAATCTATTGATGCAAGGGGGTTGATTCAAGACATTCTGGAGGAAATGGCAAGGAAACTCACTCATTTTATGAAGCAGATGAAGTGTATGGTTGTTGAGATTAGAGACATCAACACTCTCAGCTGTGGATGTTTGAGATAACAAAGGTGGGCAACAAATTGTCACAGATTGATTTTGTAATTGACTTTTTTTGTTGCTTCAGCATATAGATTTGTTGAGGCAGCACACGAGGAAAGAATATATGGTCCATGCATTTGGGATTATTTTCCGCAAAACCCACATGGATATCACTTCCCCCTTCCTTTTTAGTTAAAGCGAAACTGTATATAGTTTCATTGTTTGTTTGATCTCAATGTTTTGGTAGTAGCTATTTGTCATACAAAATGTTGAAAATCTCAACTTCTGTTGCAACTGTAATACTGCTGCATTTCCTATGTTAACCTCTGGCCAATCCAAGTTTTCTGCTTTACTTAGCCATGTTATCCATGATGTTCATGGTACTTCAAGGCAGTCTTAAATACTTCACCATGTATTTGCGATATTATTTCTTCACAATTGTACAACTCCTTGATATCTCAAAGGAATAGAACATGTTCTTTTCAGTAATGTATTAGTGACACTTGAATATTTCAAAATTGAAAGAAGCTCATCAATATGGAAATATCACTTGTATCTCAGTATATATGATGTATGATGTGTGTGATTCAGAATGCCCTTACTATTTTGTGTGTTTAAAGGTGAAGTCATGTTGAATAGTTGTCCTTAGCTGTTGGTTGAGACTAGAAAGCTGTATGACCTTACTGAAAAACTATCAGTTGTTTTGTGTTTGCTTGGTGGTAGTAATTTTCAAATCTTACCGAAAGAGAGATTACTTATGAAGAATTACAGAAGTGACAATGAAACTTGTCTTCCATTTGGGAAAACTAGCCAAGCTTCATAGAACCAAGTATAACATGAGCTTGTGCGTGTCTAAATGGAGGACTTTGGTCTTGCAGCTCTTGGTTCTTTTGCCAGAAGTGCAAGAGTGCTTCTGAATCATGATGATGGTGCTGTTTTGCATTTCTTCGAGTGCACAAAAAAAAATTCTAGCGAGAGCTTACATAGTATTTCTATTATTGCAGTTCAGATTCTTGTCAAACATCAAGTCACATTTCTGAGTAGTGATAGTTGTCTAGACTGTCCGAGGCTAGATACTTCGAAACTTGAGGGACGTGTGTAAAATAGATGTCGTGGATTTTCTGCTTTTCTTTTGCAAGAGGCACATAAAAAAGGTACAGATCTTAATTTTGATAGTCATCATATTGGCCATATATTATGTTTTATCATTGCCCAATCACATCACTATGACATTTTTTTTATTAGTGGATTTGTAAAGTCTGGAGCCCTCAATTTCTACCTTGGTTAGTGGCATTGAAATTTGTATCGTTTGTTGAGTTGAGCTGAGCTGGATGCCAACCACTCTGAAATAACTTTTTGGCTCCTATACTTCCTCGTTTCATTCTGCATCTTGGTAGTGGGAGTGTATAAACATCTCAGTTCCATTTAGCTCTGTTGCTTTTATTTAAAATTCAACCTGCAAAGTATAGAATCAGTGTATAGTTGACGTCGTCAAGTCTCTAACTCATTCTTTTTGTATGAAACTTGTCTATACTTGTAAGCCTATTAATAGTTTCTTTGGTCTATATACTTGGAAAAGGTTGAGTTTGATGGTAAGTAACTACGTGGATTCTGAACGTTTAGATCCATGCGGCCATTTTCTTTCTTTTAGTGTGGCAACATTAGTAATTGTATTCCTAAGAAGGCTAGAATGAGCTGTTCAACTCTGGTGCTTCTGGCACAAAGTTGTACTCGATCCCAGTCTGTTTGACATAACTCCCATCATTGATAAAGGGAGGAAGTGTTGTATATTTCCGTCTTTGAGAGCATTTGAAAGAGGTCTGTTATAGTGTTTGTTGAGTTGGGTCTACAATTCTTCAGATTGTAGTTACTATTTCAATATTAATTTGGTCATTACATTGACTTTTTCAGTTATGCCCAAGGTATTCGTGCTTCCATTATCTGGAAGGAGTATGAGCATTTGAAAGAGGTCTGTTATAGTGTTTGTTGAGGATGAGCTTCTATGTATTTTTCATTTGGGGCCCTCTTAGCAATATAGTAAATAAGTCTCGAGCAGCCAAGAAGATATATATTGCCATGTCCTGGTTTGCAATGTTCACTTTTATCTATTCAGTCGACTGTCACTTTGATTTCAACTGGCATTCCTAGCCCTGGTTGCTTCAAGAACAAACTTTATCTAGTGCATTGCTCTTCTTTTTGAGGTAAATCATGGGATTCAAAGCAATAAAAACATCTTCAAAGCATATTTGGGCAAAACGATTCCCTTGATGCTGTAATTTTGCTTGTTGCATGCGAACCATTTGAGGTTGTCGATTGTGATGTTAAAAAAGGTGGTGGGGTAAATGGGTAATTTTACCCCATAGAGCTTTGTCTTTCAAACAAGCAGGAAGTTTCCATCAATGTGCAATCTATTTCTTGTGCTGCACAAGGAAATCCTTGTGTGCTAATGAAATCCCGTTTTCCACGTTTAGGCTAAGTTGAAGAAGGTAGTCCCATTCTAGCTTGTATATTCCTTAGGAGGCTGGACTTGGAAGTCTCTTGGTTTCAATAAAACATTTCATGCCCCTTCCATGTAATAGCTTCTTAAAAGGAAATTCCTCTAGAAGCTTCTTTTTACAAGTATTGATCCTTTGATTAACTAGACTTGAGAGACTTCCATCCATTGTCTTATCGAAGTTACGATGATCTCTTTGCTATGTTTTGATTGCCTCCTTCCTTTTATGAGTAGCTGGGATATGCCTCTAATATGTTTCTTCGAAGATCTTTACATCCAATGAGATAATGTTGAATCAACAAAATTTGTAACTATATCTTTGAGTGGTTTTATAACATTTCAACACATTGTCAGGAAGCATTCTTCCATTTGGTAGCATGTCTATGCCTTCCTCAATTCGATAAATTACCTTGTGATCAATGAGAACGCACCAACTTATGTTTCTTGCAGCTTAGTCCAATCAAGAGGCAACGTACATGGTGTGATCTTCATAGCACGATTCTCCATATGCTAGCATGTTTATAGCTTCCTCATTTTGATTAATGAGGTTGTGACAAACGAGAATGGGACGAAACAATTTATCTTACAACTTCAGTCCA
>CM035411.1:202876970-202996970 GCA_020310875.1 Ceratopteris richardii
GACCTTTTCTACCTAGACTGATCTTTCTACAATAGAACAGAGACTAACTCCTCAAATGTTAAGGCATTTGGATTGCCTTTCATCATCAAACGAAGAGTAGAATCAAAACTCTCATATGATTTGAGAAGACCATTGAGAACAGTCTGCACAATTGAACTGTTAGGAAAGACCTCATCAAGAGAAATTAATTGTTCCTTCAAATCTTTGATCTTTGTTAGAAAAATATCCATAGAATCACCGTCATTTATATGCTCACTCTCCAACTATTTTTGGAGGTAAGTAACACAAGCCTCATTCCTACCCTTTTACAATGTGGTAACTGTATCCCAAGCATCCTTAGCTATTCTGCAAGAGTGAATGTGAGGAATAATGGCATGTTTGACAGACAAGGTTACCAATGCATGTGCTTGAGCATCTTTGTTATCCCAATGAATTTTCTCTGTAGTAGGTGTAGCCAAAACTATAGCACGAATAGGAACATGAAGAATATCATCATCTTCAATGCTCTCTGCATCAGCTTTAGTACCTGTATCTGTAGGTGTAATGGGATGTTTTTCAACACCCTACACAATACTCCGTAGTCCTTTGGTAACCAATACATGGTGCATCATATAAGACCACAATGGGTAATTCATACGATCCAACTTATCCTCAATAGTCAACATATGAAATACATCATTGTTTTCAGCCATGGCCACTAACTAAAATACTATGATGCAGAAAAATGATTGTATCTGAAAAAGTTGAACACAACTACCCTGACAAGTTCTGCTAAACTTGTAGGAGACTTCGAGACACTTATATTGGCGAATCAAAACCTGTATATATCTTTGGCACAAAAAGACAAAACAGCCTACACAAGCACTATGATAGTGCATTCGGAGGCTGAAATGAGCTCAGATCGCGACTTTGGACACCACATAGCAAAGTTGTTTTGATCTCCTAATCAACCTGAGTATGCTCACAAAATTTCATGTGATCTTGAGACTGTGACTGGAAGGGTCTCCAGAATGCCCTAGATGAAGTGAGAATCTACTCTAATACCAAATGTTGGAGTTCATGGTCTGCAAAATCACGTGAAGAATACAAGGAAGAAGAAGAAGCTTGGAGCACAACACACAATACTGAATGTATTACCACTAGAATGTAATAAAGATCAGTAACCTATTAGAGCAGCAGGCATATATACAAGGGGGGGGGACCTCTTAAAGAGGGAAAAAAGTGCCCTGATGAACCTAGAGTGTTCACACACATCACTACCTAAATATATCAACAGGTAGAGATATAGTTAGTAATAAGAAACTGTTGATATATTTAGGTAGTGATGTGTGTGAACACTCTAGGACCGTCAGGGCACTTTTCCCTCTTTAGGAGGTTTTTTTCCCCTGGCTTGTATATATGCCTATTGCCCTAATGGGCTACTTATCTTTGTACATTCTCTAGTAATACATTCAGTATTGTGTGTTGTGCTCCAAGCTTCTTCTTCTTCCTTGTGTTGTTTGCATGCTTTCGCAGACGTCTATCTCCAACAATTGGTATCAGAGTAGGTCGTCGCTTCATCTAGGGCGCCATCGACACTCCTCCGTTTGCAGTCTCAGAATTGCACGAATTTTGGTGAGCATACTCGGCATGTTTTTGAGACCAAAACATCTTCGCTTTGTGGTGCCGAAATCGCAATCTGAGCTCGTTTCGGCCTCTGAACGCACTATCGCAGCACTTGTGCAGGCTATTTTGTCTTTTTGTGCCAAAGCTATATACTAGTTTCTGTTCGCAGTATAAGCATCTCAAAGTCTGCTACAGGTCTAGCAGAATTCATCTAGGCAGTTCCGTTCAACTTTTTGAGATACATGCAATTTTCTGCATCAAGGTATTTTAGTCACCGCCCTTGGTTGAAAGCAGTGATGTATTCCGTATGTTGGCTGTTGAGGATAAGTTGGATGGTACCAACTACCCGTTATGGGCTTATATGATGCGACATGTGTTGGTTGCAAAAGGATTGTGGAACATTGTGCAGGGTGTCTGTTGAAGCTCAAAGTCAAGGACAAAGCATGGAAGCACATCAAAAGGCGGACACACAAGGAAAGGGAGCAAGTAGGGAGCTCCAAGAAGTGTATGTCAAATTTTCAGAAGAATCCCCTACAAAAATAGTGATTTTCATCACTAAAAACCATTGTAAATACCATTATCTATTTTTAGTAACTCCATTTTGTTCAAGCCGAGGAGTCCTCGAGCTTGAGGAGTATTAGAAGTACCATCGTACCAATTTTCATAATTTTTAGACTTTGTTTGAGCCCTCAAATAAGCCCTGGAACCTAATTTTTAACTAGGCCGGACACTAGGTCTGGACAGGGCCAAAACTAGTCAAAAAACTATAAAAAGAGCTAGAGAGCTCATTTTTGGGGGGAGCTGGTTAGAGAATAGAACTTTTGTAAGAGAACTCTTTTGCAATCTAAGCTTTCCATTGTTCCTCTCTTTGATCTTACTTTGTGCGCGTGTGTGTGTATGTGTGTGCATGTTTGTGTGCTTTCACTCACGCACTTGTGCCTTCACTTGCTCGTGGTCTTCATACCGGTCCTCACGTCTCCGCGGATTGACAAGTAAAGGAGGTGGTGCTTACGCTTGAGCTACACCAAATTTTGGCGCCGTTGCCGGGGAGAGAGCTTCGAGGACGAGCGTTGTGATGGTAAGATCGTAGATTTGCGACGTTGGAAGGTAAAAGAAAACTGTCATTTCAGTTCATTTTCTGTTTTTTCCTCTTCATCTTCATCATCATCATCATCTCCACCTTCTTCCATCTTCTTCTTCATAGAAAATTCTTGTTTTTTAGTGCATTTTCATCATCTTCATACCATTTTTCATGCATTATTGTGTGGGAAGGAGTTAGGAGAAGCAAGGGAGAGCAAGCGCTGTGTTTTTTTTCATGATTTTCTGCTCATACGGAGCTCGCCATAGCCGGCGCTCAGAAATTTGAATTTCCCGCCAAAAAACACGATTCTGTGTTGAAAATCGCGATTCTGTGAAAATTCAAAATTTTTTGAAAAATCACGATTTTCTGTTTTCCCGCCTAAAAGTTGGCTGAAAAAATCACGATTCTGTGATTGTGCTCAAAATCGTGATTCTCACAAATCACGATTTTCAGTCAAAAAACACGAATTTGAGAAAACACGATTCCCTAGTCAAAATCGCGATTCTCAAAAAATCACGATTTTCAGTAAAAAACACGATTTTGTGAAAAAAGGCGATTCTTTGAAAACACGAATTTTTGCTCAACATCGCAATTTTCTAAAAACACGATTTTGTGCTCAACATCGCGATGTTCAGGCCAAAAACACGATTCTGAGAAAATACGATTTTCAGTGGGCTCAAAATCGCGATTCTCACAAATCACGATTTTCAGCCAAAAACACGATTTTGTGAAAAAAGACGATTCTGTGAAAACACGAATTTTTGCTCAACATCGCGATTTTCAGAAACACGATTTTGTGCTCAACATCGCGATTTTCATGCCAAAAACACGATTCTGAGAAAATACGATTTTCAGTGGGCTCAAAATCGCGATTCTCACAAATCACGATTTTCAGCCAAAAACACGATTTTGTGAAAAAAGGCGATTCTGTGAAAACACGAATTTTTGCTCAACATCGCGATTTTCAGAAACACGATTTTGTGCTCAACATCGCGATTTTCATGCCAAAAACACGATTCTGAGAAAATACGATTTTCAGTGGGCTCAAAATCGCGATTCTCACAAATCACGATTTTCAGCCAAAAACACGATTTTGTGAAAAAAGGCGATTCTGTGAAAACACGAATTTTTGCTCAACATCGCGATTTTCTAAAAACACGATTTTGTGCTCAACATCGCGATTTTCATGCCAAAAACACGATTCTGAGAAAATACGATTTTCAATGGGCTCAAAATCGCGATTCTCACAAATCACGATTTTCAGCCAAAAACACGATTTTGTGAAAAAAAACGATTCTGTGAAAACACGAATTTTTGCTCAACATCGCGATTTTCAGAAACACGATTTTGTGCTCAGCATCGCGATTTTCACGCCAAAAACACGATTCTGAGAAAACACGATTTTGTGAAAAAACACGATTTTGTAAATCACGATTCTCTGAGTCAAAATCGCGATTTTCAAAAACACGATTTTGTGCTCAACATCGCGATTTTCTAAAAACACGATTTTGTGCTCAACATCGCGATTTTCAGAAACACGATTTTGTGCTCAACATCGCGATTTTCAGAAACACGATTTTGTGCTCAACATCGCGATTTTCTGAGTTCACAAAATCGCGATTCTCTGAAAGTTCACAAAATCGCGATTCTCTGGAAGTTCACAAAATCGCGATTCTCTGGAAGTTCACAAAATTGCGATTTTCTCCAAAGGTCCTGTTTGCCTGTTTTGACCCCCAGGAGCCTGAATTGGCATAACTTTCTCATCCAAAGTCCATTTTTTAAGCTCTATAGCTCGTTGGAAAGCTCAAGAATAACGCGTTGATTTTGAGATAGGATAATTTGAAGTTGACCCTCAAGTGGGACTAGGGAACCAAGGGGACTCCAAAGAATTTTGAACCATACCAAGGGGAAAATTTGGACTCTTGACTAAAGCTTATGAACCTGAGATCTGGTAGACACTTAGGCAAGGATAAACAAAGCATTAGATCTTCTGAGGCTAGTGTCAACCATACATCCAAGTCTTGGGCACAACAAATAAGTGGTCAACTTTTACTAAGTTCAGACACAAGTGATTCAGAAATGTCTTTTAGTATGGGAAAACCTGCAGGTGGCTCAGGGACTGCCCATCTACAAACACCAGAAGGTCCCTATAAGACACAGTTGGAATATATTCGGACCAACCAATTAGGTGCTCGCATCTATGAGGATGGTCTGAGGCGATCAGTGGTCCAACTCAAAAATCCAGATCAATCCTTTGGACTTGAACACCCGGTGGTCAAGTTCGAAGAGGGTTCATACATTGATAAGGAAGGAACCATGTATGTGGTCACCAACCTACCAGATAGGACTGATGAGTTTGGAAATGTCATTCCTGAGAATGAAATAGGAGACCTAGAACAAGGAAATGTAGGACAAGGACCCCAGACTCCTAGAGGAAAGTCAGTTTTGACCCGAGTGATCACTCCAGACTGGATCCCTCAAGATAACAAAAGCATAGAACTATTTTTGAATAGAGAAACAGAGGAAGCCTTTTGGAGATTCAAGCCAGATCAGCCTAGCCAATTGGGCATAGTCATCATCTACGAGGTCAAGGATCCAGAGATGCCAGGCAAAGTTGTTTACCTGGATAACACATCAGAGAAAATTTTCTTGGTAACAGAACATGATAGACATGCATATACTTGGAAGAATGAATTGATCTTCCCCCCACCAAGATCCAATGTTTCCCATGGCTTCCAAGGAGTAGGATCATCCCACGCTCATGAAGCCCAGAGAGAAAGAACTAGAGAGAGACCTGAGGTAAGTTTTGCACATACTGTGGGCAGGAATAGATCAGGATTTGAAAATGAAAGACCTGAAAGAGAGAGATATCAAGCACATAGGCAAAAAAGAGATGAACATGATTTTCCATTGCCTAGACCCCGAGAGCACCCAAAAACCCTTAGACCCACTCAAGTGATCAAGGCAATGAAGAATTATTTTGACGGGTCAGGAGATCCTTATGATCATGTGGCCGAGTTCAAACAAGTGTTAAGAGCTGAACAGGTTGAGGATTTATTCACCCAATACGAGGCATTTGGTTTGACTCTTAAGGGCACTGCCTTGGCTTGGTTTCAACCATTGAGTAGTCGCAACTATCGCGATATAGGTCAACTGCTAGACGAATTCATTGTAGAATTTTCCAAGAGTGGTATCAGGCATAACACATCATCCTTGATCCACAGTTTCAAGCAGACACCCCAAGAAACAGTGCGACTAGCAGGTAGAAGGTTCAGACAGTACCTAGAAAGATGCCCTGCTCCCGAGTTACCCACACCAGCCAAACAAGTGGCTTTGTTCTTAGATGGCTTACTGAGCACAAAGTTAAGATCATATGTATATTTGAAAGAGCCTAGATCCATAGAAGAGTGCATGCGGACATGCATTGACATAGAAGATAACTTGGGTGAGGAGTTAGGATTGTCCAAACTCTACAAAGATTCGGATAGTTCTACTAGTCATACTTCAAAGATCTCCACAGAAATAGAAGAGATAGCTGAGCAAGTTGCCAAGAAGCTGGGAGTCCAAAATAAACAAACACAGAGAGTCACTCCAGTGAATCGGTGTTATACTTGTGGGGGCGACCACATGGCTAATGTATGCCCAATGCAAAACCAAAACATTAGAGAAAGGAATGCTCCATATTGCACTATTGAGAGAAAATACACAAACCACACGGCTCAAGATTGTCCCTACAATAGGCAGGCTGTTAGACAGAATTATCAGCAACCTTACCCACAAGGTAGGTATCAGAACCAATACCAACAGCCATATTATAGACCACAACAGCAATATCAGGTACCATATAGGCCACAACCTGTCTTGGGAAACCAACCACCAGCTCCAGCCAACGTGATTCAAGTCAAATATGCTGGGGGAGAAGAAAATCCAAATAGAGCATTGGTGCCACTAACCCCATTGATACCAGATAATGACTCTCATGCTCATTGTTCAGACTACTCCCATGAAGGTAGTCCACATGCTTATTACACAGAGTCACCTGAACATAGTGAGATTTACTCGTATCAATATGAGGTACCACCTATGGATCAAAATTGGGGGCCAGAATACTCCAATGTCATGTACACAAATCCTAACCCTAGGCCCCAGTTGAGACAAATGAGACCACAAGCCCCTAAAGGATCTTGTTTCAGATGTCAAGGTGACCATTTCATTCGTGACTGTCCCCACCCACCATCTCCGAGTCAAGGACAGGCTATCACAATACAGGCTTTTTGTCCTGATTGCGGCAAAGACCATCTCCCCAGAGATTGTCCAAGAAACCCCTCCAGTGCACCCAAGATTACACCCATTAATGTGGTAGGCTTAGTGGCAGATTCAAGTTCAAGTAGTAGCAATGTGGCTCCTATACAAGCTGTCACTAGAGCACAAGCCTTAAAACAGGATAAACCAGTAGAACAATCAGAGTTGAGTGAATCGGGAGAGCCTAGTAAGAGGAAAACAAGAACATGGAAGGATACCAGAGAGAAGGCCAATCGCAAGTGGAATAAAAAGTTATCGGAACTAGAAGAAAGCTTAAAAGAAGCGAAAACAAAAATAGAAGACATTGCATCTCAAAGCCCCTCGCATGCCGAAACTCCATCCACTCCACCTCATCCCACCCCACCACCCATTGTAAATAGACCACAACCAGGGTCTGTTCTTGCAGATCCAACCCCAGAAGGCTTGGACATGATGTTCAAGGCCTACCAGGCTCGACTTCAAGAAGGGCCTACAGCTGCAAACCTAGACAAGAGTTACCCTAGAGCGGACTTAGAGATTGAACGGATGAAAATGTGCATGAAAATGGTAGAACAAGCTCAAGCTATACTTGAGACTAGTCAAAAGTTCAATCAGACAAACTCTGTCAAAGGGGATTTGCATTTCCAGGGCTTACTAGAACGATTAGAGTAGTTGGTAAACAAACCACAAGTTTCTTTACCTCCACAGGCTCAACCAGTTATTGAAAGAGGAAGCTCACCACCAATGGGAGCTTATGTTCCTAATTCCACGGATCCAAGAATACCTCCTTCAATTCAACAGTACTCTCAAGAATTCTTGCGGGAAATACAAGAAGAGAAATGGGCCAAGGAGAAGGGTAATTCCCCTCCTATTCCTGAGATTGATGATCTTCATGATCAATTTCCCCAAGACATTCCATCTATTTACGGAGATGAAGCAGAACAACAAGAAGACGAAAGGTTAGATTTTGAATCTAATACCCTAGAAGAACTGCCTCAATTTCCAGGCCCATGGGAATCTGAATCTCTCCAGATTAGAGCTCCCACAATACTAGTAAGAAATGAAGACTCAGTGGTTCCAAGGAACACGGATGTCGTGAAGAACACTAAGGTTCAGTGTCATCTCACTGTAGAAGAGCTGCTCAAAGCAAAACCTGAGCTTTGGAATCATGTGAAGGATCAGGTTCCAGAACTTGATTCCAACATGCCAAAAGCAGGCTCCAAGCAAAGGGTACCAGAGATACCTCTAGACAAAATAGGGGACATGTGTGAGGGTGAAGAAGGTAATACTTATCTTCCAATCACCTACCAAGGTTACACAACCAAAGCAATCATAGATTCAGGTGTTGGTGTTGCTATTGCGACCACCTCCTTGTGGAAGCAATGGGGCAAGCCCACATTAAGACCAACTAGAATGAAGCTTCAAATGGCTGATGGTCATTTTGAAAGACCTCTAGGATTGCTAGAAGGGATCACTCTAACCACTTGTGGTGTAGAGTTTGAGCACACATTTGCTATATGTGACTTTGAGAAAAATAATGTCTATGAGATGATCCTAGGAAGACCCTTCCTACGACAATTGCAAATAGTACAGGACTGGGGAACTAACTCCTTGTACTTACAGCACTTAGGGGTCACCACCAAGGTCAATTTGAAGGATTACACCTTCAGAGATGTACCACCCCTACAGTGGAATTCTATCCACAAAGCGAAAGAAGATTCCATCTCTGTGCATTCTGAAAGTTCACCTGATCCATCATGGCTGCATGAAGATACTCATTTGTGGATGTGCAAGGTCGCATTGGAAGAGGAAAAACGTTTAAAGGCAAGAGAAGAAGGAACTTCGCTAGGAGATAGACCAGTTAGAGACCCAGCCTACACACCGATGATCTTTCCAGATGAGGAGTTTGAGCCTCATGGCTGGCCAGAAATCTTAGCCACCATGGACATCGCTGTCAATGAGGAGCAGTGGACACCTCATTGTGATGAGGAGGGTTATGATATCTCAGTGTTCATGTGTCAACCCTTGCTAGAAGAATGTGACCCTAGTGATATCATAGAAGAAGAAGAGAATGACGATGATCTGGAGTCTATTGTGATGGATAGTTGCTTTAACTCAGAGCAGCACTATCTAGAAGATATAGGAGTGTTCACCCAGAAAGAAGAAGAACCTCTCACAAGTATTAAAACAGTAAACTCAAAGGATGGAAGTGAGAGTAGTCAAAAGAAAAAGAAAAGAAAAGCAGTGAAACAAGAAGAGGAGGAATCATTGTTTGAAGTACCAGAAAACTTCAAGAAATATGAAGTTGACGACCGCAAAATTTTGGTACGAATGCCTAAGAGAGAGGCCATCATAGGAGAATCATATGATAATAAAGAAAAGACCAAGAAGATTGTAGTGACCATCGAAGAGAATGAAGAGAGATGCACATATATAGGAGATGACCTAAGTGCAAGAGAAGAAATGGAGCTTGTCGCTCTATTAAGGGAATATAGGGATGTGTTTGCGTGGCACTATAGAGACTTGAAAGGGGTAGATCCAAGAATTTGCTCTCATACTATCCCCATGACTGCTGATGCTAAGCCCACCAAACAGAAGCCCTACACATATAATGATACCTATGCAGCCAAAATAAAAGAAGAAATTGATAGGTTGATTGAAGCTGGATTCATCTATGAGATTGAGCATACCGAATGGGTGTCCCCCATTGTTGTGGTACCCAAGAAGAACGGGAATTTGTGAGTGTGTATTAACCTTAAAAAAGTTAATGCCGCTACGATTAGAGATAGTTATCCACTTCCAATCACAGAACACCTATTGGAGCGTGTTGCAAGCAAGGAAGTTTATAGCTTCCTTGATGGATTTTCAGGTTACAATCAAGTAGCCATTGCCCCAGAAGATCAACACAAAACAGCTTTTGCTACAGAGTGGGGAATCTTTGCATTTCGTGTGATGCCATTTGGGCTCACCAATGCACCTGCAACATTCCAAAGGCTCATGTGTCATGTCTTCAAAGAGTTCTTGCGAAAGAGCTTAGAAGTGTATGTGGATGATTTATGTGCTCATTCCCAAGAAAGAAGGTTTCACATCCCTGAGCTCAGACAAATCTTCAACAAGTGCAGAGAATATCGAGTGTGTCTGAACCCAGAAAAGTGTGTGTTTATGGTGCGTCAAGGTAAAATCTTAGGTCATATTGTCTCTAAGAATGGAATCTCAACAGATGAAGATAAGGTACGAGCCATAGCGAAGCTACCAAGGCCAAGGAATATTAAAGAGGTACAAGCCTTTATGGGCCATTGTGGATACTACCGTAGGTTTATCCACATGTACGCGATCATAGCTAGACCCATTTATGCCTTGTTGTCTAATTTCAAGTGGAACAAGGAATGCGAGAATTCTTTCAACGAACTGAAGAAACGTTTGTGCACGGCACCAATACTCACCACTCCTGATTGGAATAAACCCTTCCATGTCCATGTGGACGCATCCAATCATGCCATAGGATGTGTGCTAGCACAACCCACAAGTGAAGGAAACTTAGATTTGCCCATAGCATATGCTAGTAGACAACTCACTGCAGCTGAACGGAACTATACCACAAGTGAGCGAGAGGGCTTAGGCATGGTATATGCTGTGAAGAAGTTTAGACACTATTTATTGGCCAACAAGTTCAAGTTTTTCACTGATCATCAAGCTTTGTTATATTTGGTCAATAAACCTTGCAATACTGGACGCTTAGTAAGATGGTTCCTCTTACTAATGGAATATGACTTTGAAGTTGTTGTCAGGAAAGGTAGAACCCACATTCGGGCAGATCACCTTTCTCGCATCACTTCAGGAGAGTCACCACAAGGAGTGTCTGACGAATTACCCGATGCTTATCTGTTCAATTTAGAAGTTGTTCCTAAATGGGCAAATAAGTTGGTACCAGTCCTAACCTTTGGCCCTGCAAATAAGAATGTGAAAACATCACAAGAAGAAATTGTAAAATCACAAAAATATCACATATTAGCAGGAAGCATGTACAAACAAGATACTGAGGGTGTATTAGCTTGTTGTGTGGAGGATGATGAACATAGTAGTTGGTTGCAACAGGCCCATGAAGGAATGCTAGGAAATCACTATTCTAAACAACGAACATTGCAGAATCTAAAGCGTTTAGGAGTGTATTGGCCTAGCATGGACAAAGAAATACATGAGTGGATTAAGAATTGTCCAAGGTGTAGAGAGAGACCCCCAGTGGAGCATGCAACCCTTTATCAAGTGTCATTAATTCCAGATTGGAGTGCTCCATTGGTAGAGTTTATGAGATCGGGAAGATTACCCAAAGAGGCTAGTCTAGCAAGAAGACGAAGCATGGAGCAAGAGGCTCAAGGCTACGCCTTAGTAGGGGACAACCTATACCGAAGAGGCAAAGATGGTTACTTAAGACTATGCGTTCATGAATCAGACTATTTAAAGGTCTTAGAGACTGCACACAGCGGTGTTGCAGGTGGACATTTTGGTCCTGACCGAGTGATCAAGACCATTCTATTCTCAGGACTTTGGTGGCCCACTCTTCATATGGACGCACATACCTATGTGAAGAAATGTGACACATGCCAACGTGCACAATATCCAGTGAGAAAAGACGAGATGCCCTTGAGGCCAATGATGGGAGGACGTGCATTTTTGAAGTGGGGCATAGACTTCATAGGTCCTATTAACCCCCCAGCTAGAAACTCCCATGCAGAGTACATCATTGTAGCCACAGATTACCTTACAAAGTGGGTAGAAGTCAAAGCCACAACAAAGAATGATGCTCAGACTACGGCTAAGTTCTTATGGACTACCAATAGAGTTGGTGAGCGATAGAGGCATACACTTCTTGAATGAAGTCATTGAAAATCTTCTCCAAGAATTCTTGGTGATACATAAGAAATATGCCCCCTATCACCCACAAGCCAACGGACAAGCCGAGAGTACCAATAAGATCCTCTGTAACGTATTGACAAAACTGGTAAATAATAAACGCTCTGATTGGGACAAACAACTTCATCATGCTGTTTGGGCTTATCGAGTTGCCTACAAAACGGTACTCAACGCCACCCCATTTCAGATGGTCTTCGGACAGAATGTTGTGCTACCATTAGATTTCTTAATCCCTGCCTTAAAAGTAGCACAAGAGTATGAGTGGAATGGGCATGAATTGTCCTCTAGGATCTTTGATCTCGAACGCTTGGGTGAGACGAGGCTACGAGCGGCAGCAGGCATCTACGCTGCAAAGAAGAGGCAAAAGGCTTACTTTGATGCACACATCAAGGATAAGGGATTGAAAGAGGGAGATCTAGTGTTGGTATACACACTAAAACAACATGCCCGTAAGTTGGAAAAAAGAGGATACGGACCCATGATCATTAATAGAATTTCCACTAGTGGTGCAGTTCAGTTGGCCACTCTAGAAGGAGATACCCTGCCAAACTACATTAGTGGTTGTAGAGTCAAGCTATATCAAGAACCTCTCAGTGAGGATATGCTAATGAGACTCAACACTGCTAAGAAGCGAAAAGATGAAGAGTTAAGAGTGAGAGAAGAAGCACAGGTAGAGGCCAGAGAGCGTATTAGGCGAAATAAGTTAAGGCGATTAGGCCTAGAAGTCAACTCAAAAGCCCCAAAATATCACATGGATATGTGTCAAAAGTCAGGCATAGCGACTTCTCAGGTCATTGACCGAAGACCCTTTGTGACCATAGAGATAGGACAAGGGAAGGGTGCAAGGATGGTGAAAGCATTGATTGACTCAGGTGCAGCAAGTAGTGCAGTTAGACCTTCCTACTGCCAAGACTTGCAGTTGAACATCAATCCCATAGAAGCTTATCTCATAGGATTGGGAGGTGTGGAAACCCCTTGTTTGGGTGAGGTGGAACTTCCCATTTACCTTCAAGATGTTCCAATGAAAATCAAAGCGCTAGTATGTCAAGATGAGAACCTTACAGAACCACTTGTCTTGGGTCAAGATTGGATCTATGACCATGCAATTAACTTAAACCTAAGAAGTCAAATTCTTCAAGTTTGGGTACATGAACAATGCATTACATTAGAATTAGAGAACTGCATGCTCCTAAATCATGGCACCACACACTCTCTTAGTTCTTCCAAGACTAATCATATGAAAGAAGATGTTGTATATGTCAGAAGCTCTATGATACAGAAGGAGTCAATCGTGGAAGACCAGGTTCGAAGGCGGGTGGATCTTTCTTCTTCTCCAAAGAATCAAGTAGCCACAGTAGTGCGTCCACCACACAAGCAAACACAACCGTTCACGACAACTGCTACATCAAATAGAAAGACACCACTCGATAAAAAAGCAGTTCCGAGCATGAAGCAGATATGGGTACGCAAAGGAGAGCAACCACCAACCTTGCCCCCACAAATTCCATCCATGCAAACCAACCAGGCCAGAAGACGAAGGAAGCATCTCAGACAAGCTCAATCACAAGGTATCCAACAAGTTTGGGTGCCTAAGAAGTTAGCTGCAGCTCAACAAGGGCAATTACAGATGTGGGTACCTAAGAAGCTCCTACATCCACAACAACCTTTGTTCTCCCACATGCAAAAGGTTTCAACAAAGAAGCCAAAAAGAGAAAAGGGTAAGAACCACGTACAGAGACCAAAGGAAGAACAAATCAGCTTTTCAACATTAGTAGGAAGACATGCAAAAAGGATATGGGTTTGGAAGCCAAATGTGCAAGTAGCCTCCACCGAACCAAAGCGTCAACCACACTGGATACCACAGTTCAGAAAGCATCCAAAGAGAAAGACACCTGAAGTGACCTCTACAGTGCCAAATGATGTTCTAAAATGGACTCCAATAAGGAGGATTACATCAGTTCGAGACTCAATGGATACCTCCACCAAGGTCGGCATCAACATCCACAAATAACATCGAAAGCCTCGAACGAGCGACAACCATGTGCTCCTTGCACAACCCTGTCTTCTGCACCATTCAGGTCATGCATTTCCAAAGTATGCATTAATATAGGGCCACATTACACGGCCGTGCATAGACACACTTGAGAATCCCAAGCACAAGAGCACATTGACATAGGTCAAATATTTCTATTGATACTAACTTTTGTGTTCTTGTTTTGTGCCATTTTTTCCACAAAAAAAAAAAAAAGAAGAGAAAGAGAGAGAGAGCTTGTTCCTAGATTTGGCTTATGGAACATGAATGAGTCATGCTTTGGTGGACCATCAACCAGGGCATTCATCGACAATGATAAACCAACCAATGGTCCATCATGATGAAAGGTGTACAACACGAAGAGATCTGCATCGACTGACCTTTCCTTATGGTAAAGAATCTTCTACTTGGACCACAACCATGATAGTTTGGGAAACCTCTTCGTCAGCATACCCTTGAGCACTTAGCTCAAGACCCGCAATTTTTGCACCATGATCTTCCAATGCATTTTCCAAGTAAGCATGCGTAGGGCTACATTACAAGGCCGTGCACAAGGCACATACTTTTTTCAACCCAGGCACGAACACACTTACCCTTCATTCATTATGGGTTATGAGTAGTTGGCATGACTGCTCTCAACATCATCTTTGGAAGAGCTAGCGGACGTTATGGGAACAACATCCATATCTCGGAAGCAAATTGAAGCCAGTAGTTGCTCCAAATCACTCTTGACCACCTCTTTTGAGCAACTTGCAGTTTTTAAAGCTCACAACGACACATTCTTACTGGAATCCAAGGAACCAGCTCATACAACGGATGGACACCACCTCTCAAAGCACTACATGGAACAGCCCTTCCAACAAGGGTCTGTCAGGGACGACAGACTCGAGAGGGGGGGGAGTGTTGAAGCTCAAAGTCAAGGACAAAGCATGGAAGCACATCAAAAGGCGGACACACAAGGAAAGGGAGCAAGTAGGGAGCTCCAAGAAGTGTATGTCAAATTTTCAGAAGAATCCCCTACAAAAATAGTGATTTTCATCACTAAAAACCATTGTAAATACCATTATCTATTTTTAGTAACTCCATTTTGTTCAAGCCGAGGAGTCCTCGAGCTTGAGGAGTATTAGAAGTACCATCGTACCAATTTTCATAATTTTTAGACTTCGTTTGAGCCCTCAAATAAGCCCTGGAACCTAATTTTTAACTAGGCCGGACACTAGGTCTGGACAGGGCCAAAACTAGTCAAAAAACTATAAAAAGAGCTAGAGAGCTCATTTTTGGGGGGAGCTGGTTAGAGAATAGAACTTTTGTAAGAGAACTCTTTTGCAATCTAAGCTTTCCATTGTTCCTCTCTTTGATCTTACTTTGTGCGCGTGTGTGTGTATGTGTGTGCATGTTTGTGTGCTTTCACTCACGCACTTGTGCCTTCACTTGCTCGTGGTCTTCATACCGGTCCTCACGTCTCCGCGGATTGACAAGTAAAGGAGGTGGTGCTTACGCTTGAGCTACAGTGTCGAAAAACGTCCTATCACGCCTGCAATTGTTACAACTACAAGTACTGAAGTTGATGCAGAAGGTGTCGAAGATGATGATATTCTGCATATTCCTGTTCGTGCTGCAGTTTGTGCTCCACCTATTGTGGAGCAGATTTGCTGGGATGGCAAAGATGCCCAGGCACATGCTTTGATAGCCTTGTCTGTCAAACGTGCCATTATTCCTCACATTCGCTCTTGCAAAACAGCTAAGGATGCTTGGGATACACTTACCACATTGTACCAAGCTAGGAATGAGGCTCGTGTTGCTTACCTCCGAAAACAGTTGGAGAGTGATCACATGAATGAAGGTGATTCTATGGACAGTTTCCCAACAAAGAGCAAAGACTTGAAGGAACAATTGATTTCTGTTGATGAGGTTATACCAGATAGCTCACTTGTGCAGACCGTTCTGAAGGGTCTTCCTGATTCATATAAGAGTTTTGCTTCTACTCTTTTGTTGATGATGAAAGGCAATCCAAATGCCTTGTCATTTGTGGAGTTAGTTTCTGTTCTATTGCAGGAAGATCAGTCCAGGCAGAACAGGTCCATTATGCGTGTCGCAGATCAAGCTTTCCTGGCTAATTAGAAGGGCAAAGGAAAATGGAGCTCTTCTACTAGTAAACAGAAATCTGCAAATGCTGCACATCCGAAGAACCAAGACAAGGATGATAAAAAAATCAGAAAAGCAGAAATTGTTTTGTAAGTACTGTAAAGCGAATGATCACATCATAAAGAACTGTCAAAAACTAGCTGCAAAAGAGGCAAAGAAGAAAGAGGCTGGAATGGTTGTTGCAGAAGCCTCTACACCAAAAACGGAGTCTGCTAATCTTGTGCAGGAAGAAGAATGGGTGTTTACTACTGTTTGTAGTTTTGGCCCATCTTCTCATTATCAATGCATGTCTGCAGTAGACTCAGATGTTTGGTATTTTGATAGTGGGGCAACCAAACATATTACCTCGCAGCGCAGTTTCTTCTCTTCACTCGAGCCTGCCCCTACAGGGAATACTGTTACATGCGCCAACAACTCCTCTTATCCTGTTATGGGAGTTGGTAAGATCATTTTGACTACTGCTAATGGTAGTTCTTTCACTTTGTCAGATTCTTTATTTGTGCTAGGGATCAAGAAGAACCTGTCATCAGTTTCTGCATTAGCCAAGATTGGCGTGGTTGTGAAATTTGTTAATGACAGGTGTACAGTTCATGATCTGTCAAATGGCGATGTGATTATTGCTTCTGGCATTTAATGTCGTGGACTGTATAAGCTCATAGACTATGAAAGATCTGGAAATGATTTGGCATGTGCAGTAAATGATTCTTAGGCTATGTCAGATGCAAAGCTTTGGCATGCACGCTTTGGTCATATGAATTTTGCTAGTTTGCTACGCCTACTGAAATTTGAAATGGTGTCCTCTTTGCCCAAACTTGAGTCACCTGGAAAACATGTTTGTGAAGGTTGTATTTTGGGCAAAATGCAGGGTTCGTCCTTTCCAAAAGATGGTTCAGTTTGGGCTACTCAGAAATTACAGCTTGTACATAGTGATGTCTGTGGTCCTATGCAGACACCTTCTTTTGGGAATTATCTCTACTTCGTGACTTTCATCGATGATTTTTCTAGGCATGCATGGGTATATCCATTCAAGGCAAAGTCTGAAGTGTTCATGTGCTTCAAACAGTTTTTGGTCTTGGCTGAAAATATGTCAGCATGTACAATGGGCACCCTCTGTTCTGATCAAGGGGGGGAATATATGTCTTTTGATTTTAATGCATTTCTGGCTGAACGTGGGATAAAACACCAGTGTACAGTGCCGTATACACCTCAACATAATGGAGTTGCTGAACGAAAGAATAGGTCTCTCATGGAGATGGCGAGGTGTATGGTCAAGAGTCAGGCTTTACCACATAGTTTCTGGCTTGAGGCTGTCATGTGTGCAACATATGTACTGAACAGGTGTCCCAGTAAAGCGCTGCAGTCTATCATTCCATATGAGGCTTGGGATGACCACAAGCCATCTGTTGCTCATCTACATGTTTTGGGTTGTTTGGCATATGCATTAGTGCCTGAACAACATCGCAAAAAATTGGATGATAAAGTAGTAAAATGTATTTTTGTTGGGTACAGTTCTAAAAGTAAAGGCTATCGTCTGTATCATCCACAGACTAGATGCATTCTGGTTAGCCGTGATGTTGTTTTTGTGGTAGATGCTATTCAGCCATTGCTTTCATGTACTAAGGAGACATCTGTTAGCTCCAAAGACATGTATGATACTTTGTTGCCTCTTTTTACAGGTGGACAGTCTAGTGCTGGTCCTAATGAGGCAACTTCTCAGCCTTTACAGGTTTCATGTGATGATGCAGATAATTCCATTTCTGATGCAGATTTACATGATGCACTTATTGATGAGAGAGCTGATATTGAGCAGGCAAGAACTATGCCAAAACAGCTGGTGCAGACCTTGCATGACAGCAAATTAGATGCACCTCTGTCATATCGTACTCGATCAGGCTCTCATAGTGCCTCTTTTGCATCAGATTGCTATGCTATGGCTGCATCTAGTCTTTGTGATGAGACTGAGCCTCTTTCGTTTGATGAAGCATAAAATTCAAAAAATTGGATGAGTGCTATGCAATCTGAATATGATGCAATAATGAAGAATGGTACTTGGTCTTTATGTGACTTGCCTCCTGGCAAGAAGGCCATTGGCACTAAGTGGGTATACAAGCTGAAGCATAAACGTGATGGTACAGTTGACAGGTATAAGGC
This sequence comes from Ceratopteris richardii, assembly GCA_020310875.1. Classification (NCBI taxonomy): domain Eukaryota; kingdom Viridiplantae; phylum Streptophyta; class Polypodiopsida; order Polypodiales; family Pteridaceae; genus Ceratopteris; species Ceratopteris richardii. Next base: position 202,895,177 of record CM035411.1, read on the forward strand.
TAGGCTTGTTGCAAAGGGTTATGCACAAGAAAGAGGCATTGATTTTGATGAGACCTGTGTATGTTTTTTAGCCTCATGGCTTTGTGCAGAAAGGGCATGAGAATCAGGTGTGCAGGTTAAAGACGGCATTATATGGTTTAAAGCAAGCACCACGTGATTGGTATGAAAAGATACATGCCTATCTCCTTGCACATGGTTTTGAGAACAGTCCAACTGAAAGCACCTTATATGTTTAGCATGCTAATGATGTACTTCTGATCATTGTGGTTTATGTTGATGACATGCTGCTCATTGGTCCTCATGAGAGGCATATTGTTGATTTTAAGGCTGATTTGCATGCCTCATTTGAGATGTCTAATTTGGGGCATTTGCATCATTATTTGGGCATTCAGTTTATGCACGTTGATGGTGGAATGGCTTTGTGTCAAACGAAATATATTCACACATTATTGCAGTGTTTTGGCCTTGAAGACTGTAAGCCTATTGCCACTCCTATGGAGACAGGTTTACAATTGAGTCTTCATGATGCTGGAGATGCATTTGATGTTGTCTCTATCAGGAGGCTGTTGGATGCTTGATTTATTTATGCATTACTCGGCCAGATATTCAGTTTGCTGTCTCACAGATGAGCAGGTTTATGCATTGCCCAAAAGTCAAGCATTGGCATGCGGTTAAGCACATCTTTTGCTACTTGAGTGGTACTCGGCTACTTGGGTTGTTTTATCCCAAGTGGGGATCACTACCGCCAGATTTGCGTGCTTTTTTTGACTCTGATTGGGCTGGTTGCTATGACACTCGTGTGTCCACTAGTGGCTTTTGCTTCATGCTTGGTAGCTCATGTATATCTTGGTTGAGCAAGAAGCAGCCTACTGTGGCCACTTCTAGTTGTGAGGCTGAGTATAGGGCAGCGTTCACAGCGATTGTTGAGTGTGTGGCTCAGAACCCTTATGGCTGATTTGGGTGTTGGTTAGTCTTCTGCCACCACCATCTTCACTGACAGTCAGAGCGCATTGGCAGTTGCGAGGAACCCTGTGTTCCATGCTCGCACTGAGCACATTGAGGTGCATTATCATTATGTCATGGAGAGGTTCTCTACTGGGGAGATCAGCTTGGCATATGTGCCCACGTAGGAGAACATTGCATACCTTTTCACGAAGGCTCTGCCTAGGGAGGAGTTTGAAGCTTTCCGCAAAGCTTTGGGCTTACTTCCTTTTGTGGAGTGATTTCCACATAGCTTGGCACTTCCTTATACATGAGTGTCAGCTACTTGTTCACCGCATCACTTGTTGGAGCAAGTCTATGACAAGCCTAAGTATTGGCTTGAGTCTCACAAAGTCTTAGAAGAAGCTTTAAAAAGAAGACTATGTAAAGTTCACTTGTGAACTACCTCTTGTAACTTTTGAAGAGTTTACTTAATGTAAAAGTAAGAGAATCTTAAGTGGTTGAGTCCACTTGATCAAGAATGGAAAGAGGAGCCACAAATTCGTGATTTTTGGTAGGTAGAGAATCAAATCAATCATTGATTGATTGGAGAGTGATTGAGGGAAGTTAGCCTCCCAAACTCAACTATAAATAGATGGCAGTTTTAGTTGTGGTTAGAGAGACCTATGTGAAGACCTCCAAGAGCTGAGCTTTATGCCATATCAAGGTGTGATTACAAGGCACACATATGTATCAGTAATTCATTGTATTGTACAAGCAATATACTTTCATTTTCATGATTATTTGAGTTCATCTTTCCATGTTCTTGTGAAGTGTACTACTCACTGCCATTACTCTCAGTTTTCTCAGTCAGCTTGCAGAGATGTTTTCTCTGAGCTTGGTGCATCATTTTCAGTGATTTAACTTGGTAAAGTTAGCTCTATAAGTCTACTATATGCTCACAAGTTTTCATGTCATTTGGATGTTGCAATCTTCAGTTATATTCATTTGAAGTCAACAGGGTCTGTTCATCTTCACTTCTCTATCAGGTACCTGACTTTTTCGCTCATCTTGTCAGAGCCATTTCGCAGTGGTTACTTATCCAAATTCAGTGATTTAAAACTTGTTGGATTCCGCTTACTGTCTAGTATAACCATACAAATTTTCATAATCATTGTATTTCTACATTTTGAGTTATGTTGATTTTTCTGCTCACTGGTCTATTTCTGTAGCAGCCCGTGAAAATCGGGATGATATCATCACTTGTTAAAACTCATTCTCAGTGTGTGGTTCATTATTTTTTATGAGATTACTCTTGAAAGTTAGCTCTTTAAGTTGCCTAGACTTCCCCAAGAGGAATTGAGCTAATTGCTGCTGTGCTCAGAGAATTATGTAAAACACTGGACAGGTGTATGAACCAAGAATAGCAAGTTTTCACCTCTGAGCTAACTCCAACTTATCTGTTTTGATCTATCTTTTTGAGAGTGATCTTCCAAGGTACATAGGGTGTCTAATACATCCATTGGCAAGCTAAAAGGGCCCACCATATACTCCTGGAGTTCATTTGGCTGGTGTAGATCAAGGATTTTGCAACACCTCTTCATCTTCAAGCACATACCTATCCATCTCTTCACATCACTCCCAAGGGGGATTTGTTGATATATTAGGTAGTGATGTGTGTGAACACTCTAGGACCGTCGGGGCACTTTTTTCCCTCTTTAGGAGGTTTTTTTCCCCGGCTTGTATATACGCCTATTGCCCTAATGGGCTACTTATCTTTGTACATTCTCTAGTAATACATTCAGTATTGTGTGTTGTTCTCCAAGCTTCTTCTTCTTCCTTGTGTTGTTCGCATGCTTCCGCAGACGTCTATCTCCAACAAAAACAACAATACAAATGACATAAAGTGATACAATACAATGTAATGTGTGGTATGTGTAAGTTTTTAATGAAGGTTAGCAAGCACTTAGAGTCCTTCTCCAAACTTTGATTGACTTGAAGGAATTTCCACAATGCTTCTATGGACATGTATGGAGTATCTAAAAATGCTTCTACTATTGGTGTATCCAAGTAGTATAGGTCATTTCTAGGTATTGGGAATCCAGTGTGTTATATCTTTTGTTGGATTTGGTTTTGGAAATCTCTTGCCTCATTTAGTATGTGTGATAGTGGGTTTCCTATAGATGGAAATATTTTGTGGAACAACCACTTGGTGTGTAGGGTAGTGTTCTTATGTGATGCTTTCTAAGCTTCATAGTTTGATTTAAAGTTTTTTTGGTCTCCACCCATAGATTTTATGGAATTTCCATTCTCTTTGGATTTCCTATTTTAAAAGGTTTGGGTTTGAGCCCTCATGCCGTACCTATTTGGATAGTAGCCTTGCCTATGGATTTGAACTTGGGGGTGAAATCAGACCTTTCCTTGTACATGAAGCCATTTTAGGAATCCAAATAAGTGATTTCCCATATTGGGCATGAATAAAAATTTTTAGGGACCTAGACTTTTTGGCATTTACCATGTAGAGAGAGAGATACTCAAGCAACTACACACCAAAGAGCATAGTTTCCCATTGATCAATCCTTCTAAAAATAGGGAGATTAACTTGCTTTCATGTTTTCATTTTCCAATTAGGCATTTTTCTACATATTGCTTGAATCTTCTTGCTAAATACTCCAAGGACTCATTACATGATTGCTTGAATTTGTAAATCAATGAGGTTGCATCATGCTTGGATCCTCTTTTTAAGTTTTTGAAAATGAACTCATCAACAAGAGCATCAAAGTTTAAAAACAACTCAATTGTTAGTGGTTGGATCTAGGAAAATGTAACTCCTGCAAGCATTAGCCAAAAGCCTCATATTGCATGAAAAAGTGACAATTTTTTTAGCTCTCAAGACTTTTTTGAAAGAGACTACATGATCAGTAGAACCATCATAAAGATTATTTATGCAGTTCATTGTTGGAGTTCGAGGATTGTGCTTGCACATGAATAACACAAGGAAGAAGAAGAATCTTGGAGCACAACACAATACATAATGTATTACCAAGTGAATGTACAAAGATAACTTACCATTAGGGTCATAGGCCTATATACAAGCTAGAGGAAAAACCTCCCAAAGAGGGAAAAAGTGCCCCAATAGTCATAAGTGTGTTCACACACACCACTACCAAAATACATGAACAAATCCCCCCTAAGAGTCATTTAGTGAGCAAGGAGCTGCACTCATATATAAGTAAGTGCCAAGCTATGTGGAAAGAGATCAACATTATCTTGTGTGGGCACATAAGTCAAACATGTATCTCCAACAGAGAACCTCTCCCTAAAGTAATAATAGTGCATCTCAATGTGCTTTGTGCGAGCATGAAACACATGGTTTGTTGCAACTTCCAATGCACTCTGATTGTCAATGAAGATGGTGGTGGGAAAAGACTGAGCAACAGTCAAATTAGCCAAAAGGTGTCTGAGCCGGGCACAGGTGTCTGAGCCACGCACACTCAACAATAATTTTGAAAGATACCCTATGCTCAACTCACAAATATAGGTGGGCACAATAATTTACTTCTTACTCAACCAAGATATGCATGATTTACTAAGCATGAAGGAAAAACCACTAGTGGACACACGAGTATTATAGCAATGAACCCAATCTCAATCAGAAAAAGCATGTAAATTTGGTGGTCATGATCCCCATTGGGATAAAAAAATCCAAGTTTCCAAGTACCACTCATGTCATGAAAGATGCATTTAACCACCTATCAATGCTTGACACTTGGGAAATGTATAAATGTGCTCACTTGAGAGGAAACAAGCTGAATATTAGACCGAGTTATGCATAAGTAAATCAAGCATCCAAGAACTTGCTAATAGAGAAGAACATCAAATGCATCCCCAACATCATGAAGACTCAAACCTAACCTGTTTCCATGGGAGTGGCAATAGGTTTTTGTCACATTATGGATGCACACCCTCTTGGATGAGGTGGCAAAGATGCGACATGGCATCACAAGGAGCATTATGCCCATTCGGTAGAAGGGGGGAGAGAGGAAACTCTCCCCTAAGAGAGCATTATCTCTTATGATAAAGAACGAGATAACTCACTCAAGGGAGTCTCATGAATGAGACTCATGCAAGGTTTCTCGGTGATCATGAGGAGGAGCCAAAGATATCTTTCTGTGTGTTGATGGTTCATTTGCGATTGTAGGCTATAGAAAAAGGAAGGTTCACAATCCTAATATTGGTATTAGAGTAGCAATTGAGACCACATAGATAGCCATGCAAAGGTGCAGTGCACAGGATTTGATGCCTTATCCATTAGAGCACGAGAGCTTGTTATATATCTTCTATATAATATACTACATATTAGCTCAAATATCCCATAGATTGTAGTGGGAAGATGATTGAAGAAATGGACTTGAAAGCTTTGTGGAAGCTCAACATGAATAGCATGACAAGAGGAGGTGGGAAAGAGCTATCCTTTGTTTTCCAAAAAAATTACTATTGTAGTGGCTCATGTGTTTGAGAAGGATTAGATATTGCAGCAAGAAACATATCAAACTGGATTTGGGTCTCAATAGAGCTAGAGGCAACAAAAAGGAATGAGGTTTATTTGAGGTGCTATGATGTAGGGAGTTTCTCATCTGTTCAAATTCATGTCTCCAAGGCTACTGAGGTATGGAATTTTTTGTTATTCCTATGAACAGAAAAGATAAAATTTCACTTTGAGAGAAGAAAAACGAAGGATTTGGGAACCAAATTCTTGGAGAGAAATCATATGTATGGAGAGCATGGGATATATGCTCTCACTTTGAGTCAATAATTCCTTCCAAAATACAAGCAAGAACAGGCTTTAGATACCTCCAATATAGCATACTTTCATGATTCACACAAAATTTTAGGGGCTATTTTGATAAGTAGCCATTTTGGGAAAGGGAAATGAAGAGGGATTTTGCATAGTTTGGTGGACAAATCATTCATACATATAGTATAGTGCATGGAATTCCATTAAGAATTAAGAAATAAAAAATTAGTCCAATAGAATGGGAGTTTGAAGCTCTACGAAGCCCCCTTCCATAACTCTTTGAGAAAAATTTCAGCACTTAAATTTAATAAATTCCCATTTTGGAGGAGGGAAATAGAGGTGCATTAAGTATGAATTTATGGGAAAAAGTATACATACTTAGAGTAGGTTACATGAAATACCCTATGGAATCATTAGATTCATCAAAAGAATAAGTAAAGGAGGACTTTTGCATCCTCAAAGACCCCCCTTTCCACATTTAAAAAGAAAAACATTTCAGGTGCTAATTTTAGCAAATCTTCACTTTTGGGAAAAAGAATGGAGATATTTTAAGAGGATTCTCATGTAATAATGTGGAAATACACAAATTATGGTGTACATATTACCATAGGGAATTAGAAAATCCAAGAAAAAACCAAATTAGGAGTGGATTAGCTTGCCAAAATCTTCCATTTAAATTTTTGCATGAAAGTAAAAAAACTTGGTTTATGCCTCTTTTGGTGAGTAAATTAGCATGCAAAAATGGAGGATTGGGAAATATGAGGATATACCAAAGAATATCCACATATTACTCTCTAAGGTTATGGAGAGAATTTTAGGACTTGATTGACGAAAGAATGCTTTTAGGCACTTTTTTCTAGGACCTCCAACAATCCACTAGTTTGGCATGTCATGCTTGTAGAGGCCATATGTAAGGCTAGAAAACTCCACACTGGATGTGCTATTGGCTCCTTTCGAAAGGCACAAGATCTAATTTCATTTTATAAAAAGAAATTTTGGAAATTATGTATTTTTCTAGATCTATGTAGGTCTGTAAAGTCTGAATAGTTTTCAACAACTAAATTTTATAATTTCAAAAAGGATAATCCCATTAGTGAGAATGGATCATATAGATCCATGCACATAGGATGGTTGGTAAAGATAGAATCTTTAGTATGGATAAATATTTGTTTACTATGGTATCATCTCATATCATTGCTAACCATTTTAGCAGAGGGCTTTAACCCTAAGACGGAATTTATTTTCTCTATTCTTCACCACATAAACCTTCATTCTTATTGGTGATATGTTCTCCACCTTCATATGAATGTAGGTAATGAGAGATTATGCAATAGTTTATGGAAGAGAGGACTAAATGAACTCACAACTTTCTCTTTTAAGGAAAGGAGAAAGTGGGAATTAGCTTAGAGATAAGAATCTCACTTTAGCTTAGAGGTCTCACTTTATCTCTTGTTCCTTGAAAGAGAAAAAGGAAAGAAAAACATCATTTCATCATAGGAGACGAATAGATTATGTTTTTGTTTAGAGAGAAGATGTGTTTAGAAAACATCTCTTAGTCTACATTTTGGAAGAACATTAGGGGAAAAAGTGAGCCCTGCATGGGCCTTGTAAAGATTCCTAATTTTAAGGAATTAAAATGACTAATCAAGGTGATTAAGAGATTTGGAAATACCACTAGTGGTATTGTCAGTTAAAATAAAGAATAAAAAAGAACCCTCTTTCAACAAAAAATTCGTGTGGATTCTAAGCCATTAGATTGGTTTATTGTATGGCCACGATCAAATGGGAAAAGAAAGGCACTAGAAGACAAAATAAGACCACAGTCTCTGTCAAAAAAAGACAAAAGAGCCAACTCCCACGCGAAGAGAGAGAACAAAAAATCGCGAAAACGCCTATTGACAGCCGTCCGATCGGATTTGATTTTGAGGGTGGAGATTGAGAGCCAGTCTATTGTCACTAAAAGACAAAATAGCTACATGGACTGTCACTAAAAGACAAAACCACGAAAATTCGTGGGAAGAGAGAGAAAGATTTTGATGTCCGCATAGCTTTTTGACCATTAGATGTGAGAGAGGATGGATGGTTGGGATTGAATAGGATTGAATCCATGTAAGGATCAAATCTCATCCATTCATTTTTCTCAAAATCTAATGGCCCAAATTCAAGGTGCCTTTTCTCCTTTTTGGAGCAACCACATCCATTAGATCTAAGCAACATCTAAGGGCTATAATTTAAAGTAGCCCATTTCTTAAGAACTAATCTTAGCCATTGAATCTTGAAGGGCATCCAAGGGTTGAATTTGAATCCCATGACTTTCAAAAACTACCTGAGGAACAAAACCACAAATTTTAGCTTGTTTATGTGGTTTTGACTATCCCAAACCAAGGGAAGCCTATGCCTAGCCTAGTTGATTAAGAGCCTAGACTGTGGCCACCACCCTCTTCTCATTGGTCCATCACTAATCACTGTCTAATCTAAAAGGCCCATCCAGGGTTCATTTTTTCCCCTAATGAATTCATTTACTCTACTTTTTCAATGTAATTTTCCTTCACATGGGAGTTTCATTCTCCACTATTTTGGAAGGAAAAACATGGAGAAAGTATGTGCATGTTCTCAATTATGGATGATTAGAGCTATTGGATTCAAGAGAATCTGTTTCAAAGGGAAAGGAAGAGTGGAATAAATTCCATTACTTGGGCTCTTTTCCTTAGAAGAGATTAGAGATAGAGAGATAGAGTTTCACTTTCTCACTTTTGGATTGTCTAGATCAAAGTGGCACTCTTCTATCAAAGACAAGAGGAAGATCATTTAATCATGATGGATAGATTGAATCCCACATGGAGACTCTAGAGAGAAGTAGTTATATTTATTTCTAGTGATGGTCCTTGACTAGATGAGATGATCTAGTTATTGACATTAGTGAGACTAAGAGTAGAGTAACGAAGTAGTTATAGATTGAATCCCCGACCTATCGCGAAACTTCCACCTATCGCGACACCTCGACCTATCGTGACACCTCCACCTATCGCGACACTTCGACCTATCGTGACACCTCCACCTATCGTGACACCTCGACCCGACCTATTGCGATACATGGGCTTAACGCATGAAATTTTAGAGTGAATTAATTGAGTGAATTGAGGTATATTTGGGCTTAATTTTGGACACATTGAGATAACATTAGAGCCTTAGGAGTGGGCAAAAGGCCTAGAAACCAGGGAGGAATTTCCTGAGCCCTGAGAGCCTGTTTTGACCCCTAAGTGCCTGAATGGTCATAACTTCACCATACGAACTCCGATTGATGAGATTTTGGTCTCGTTGGAAAGCTTGTGACTGGTTCGGTGTGTTTTTTTTTTATTTATTTGATTACTGAATCGATAGAAGTATTTGGTTGGTATTGAGAATTCTACATGGACCTTGACTGGTTTTTGTAAGAATCATACGAGGAGTTTTAGAACATGTATTTTTAAGTTGGCCATTCGGTAGAACTAGGTGGTCATAAGATTTTGGGGGTGCAGTGAGTTACTTCAAGGGGGGGGGGCTGTAATTGTTGATGTGTGTTTTCCAATCCATTGTGGTAAAGGAGCTGTATTAACTTGTGAACTTTTATAGGAACATTGGGTGCAAGCAAGGCATTCCAAGGCAAGCTAGCAAGGGTGAGTACCAAGCTTGGGAGAAGGCTTCCTGGGCTTGTGCAGCTGTCTGAGCAACCAGAGGATTGAGGTTGGAATTTCTCTCAACCCTCCTTTGTCAATTCCTAGCCTAGGCTAAGTACGACTTAGGTGTGGTAATTAATTAGGGCAACGTCAGGCACGAATCAAGTCCAAGAGAACTAATCAACTAAGTGCAAGCATTAAGTAGGTTTTAAGTGCGAAAACCCTAAGGAAAAGAAAAAAGTAAACTTGAATCGATCAATTATCAAGTGCGAACTTCACTTAAGTATTCCTGACGACGTGATCTTGAACAAGGGCATAACATAATAATCAACTAAAAAGAACAAAGTGATTGGTGCCAATTAACCTGCAACAAGAGTGTACTTGGGACCAAGGGAGTAGATAAACCAGGCATATGAACCTCAGGTCAGGCAGACACTTAGGCCGAGACAGACAAAGCCTCAGATCTTCCGAAGCCAGTGTCAATCACACTGCTAGGTCTTGGGCCCAGCAGTTGAGTGATTATCCATACACTCCCCGATCAAAAACAAGTGATTCTGAGATGTCCTATAACATGGAGAGACCTGTAGGTAGTTCAGGGGTGGCTTATCTAGAAAAGCCAGAAGGACCTTACAAGACTCAATTGGAATACATCAGGACTAATCGTCTAGGTGCTCGCATCTACGAAGACGGCCTGAGAAGATCTGTGGTCCAGATTAAGAACCCCGATCAACCCCATGGACTAGAACACCCAGTAGTCAAGTTTGAGAATGGAGTATACCTAGATAAAGAGGGGACTATATATGTAGTCACCACTCTTCCTGATAGAACAGATGAGTTTGGAAATGTGATTGCGGAGACCGACATGGGTGATATAGAGCAAGGGAATTCAGAGAGAGAGCCAAGAACTCCCCGTGGTAAATCCGTCTTGACCAGAATCATGATTCTAGAGTGGATTCCAAAGGATAATAAAAGCATAGATTTGCTTTTAAACCGAGAAACTGATGAGGCTTTTTGGAGGTATAAACCTGCCCAGCCTCAGGAAGTAAGTGCTCTCACAATCTATGAGTTTAAAGACCCTAATAGCCCAGGCAAAGTAACCTACCTAGACAATACATCAGAGAGGATCTGCGTGGTCACCGAGCATGGCAGACATGCCTACACATGGAAGGGTGAATTTGTTTTTCCCCAACCACGGTCCAATATTTCCTACTGTCACCAAGGAGCTGGCACCTCCCAGGCTCATGGAGCTTAAGGAGATAGAAGTAGAGATAGACCTGAAGTAAGCTTTGCCAACCCCCAGGGAAGAGAAAGAAGGAGAACAGGGACGGATAGAGAAGAAACGGAGAGATTTAGAGACCCAAGGAACCAAAGAAATGCTGATGATTTTCCTTTGCCAAGGCCGAGAGAACACACTAGGACCCTGAGGCCAACTCAACTGGTGAAGTCCATGAAGAATTACTTCGATGGCACTGGAGACCCTTATGACCATGTGGCAGAATTTAGGCAAGTTTTGAAAGCTGAACAGGTAGAGGACCTATTCACACAATATAATGCTTTTGGTCTAACCCTTAGGAACACTGCCCTTACGTGGTTTCAACCACTGAACGAGAGGCATTTCAGAAACATAGACCAGCTCCTAGAGGCATTTATCATTGAGTTTTCTAAGAGTGGCATAAGGCACAACACTTCCTCACTAATTCATAGCTTCAAGCAAACACCTCAAGAGACGGTCAGACTAGCAGGAAGACGGTTTAGGCAATACCTAGAGAGGTGCCCAATGCCTGAGCTACCCACACCAGCCAAGCAAGTGGCTTTGTTCTTAGATGGATTGTTGAGCACCAAGCTCAGGTCATATGTGTATCTGAAGGACCCCAGAACTATAGAAGAGTGTGTGCACATGTGCATAGACATTGAGGATAATCTAGGTGAGGAGTTAGAACTATCAAAAATCTATAAGGATTCGGATAGCTCTAGTAGCCTCACATCTGGTCAATCCACATCCATTGAGGAACTTGCAGAGAAGGTAGCTCAAAAACTAGGTGTCTCTAGCAAACAAATTCCAAGATTTGCCCTAGTTAAGCGGTGCTACACTTGTGGAGGTGACCATATGGCAAATGTATGTCCCATTATGGCCCAACCCCAGGTGAATCCTAGTAGCCAGTACTGCACCATAGAGCGAAGGTACACCAACCACACTGCACAGGACTGCCCATATAACAAACAAATTGTTAGGCAAAATTACCCTCAGCCTTATCCACAACAAGGTAGATACCAGAATCGGTACCCACCACAACAATACAACAGACCACAGCAACCTTATCAGCCACCTTATCAAGGGCAGCAGAGACCTCAACCAGCCCTAGTGCAGCAAACCCCTGCTCCAACCAATGTGATCCCAGTGAAATATGCATCTGCTGAAGAAAATCCTAACAGAGCCATAGTCCCAGTCACCCCATTGCTATCAGACAGTGATCCAAGTGACCATTGTTTTGACTCCACACATATTGATATCCCACACGCTTACTACATGCAGTCACCCGAGCATAACGAGTCATACTATTATGAGGACCCAAGCGAAAATAGTGGGGAGCCTGAGTATGCTAATGTCATGTACACAAACCCCAACTCTAGACCTCATCCTAGGCAGGTACGACCCCCATTTCCTAGAGGACCATGCTTCAGATGTCAGGGAGATCACCTTATACGTGATTGTCCACTGCCTGCCCCTACACAACCCCAACCAGTGACAATTCAGGGTTTCTATCAAGACTGTGGAAAAGAGCATCTCCTACGAGATTGCCCAAAGAACCCTAATAACATGCCTAAAATCACTCCCATCAACGTCATTGGGTTAGTGGTAGACTCTACGGGAAGTATAACTTCCACAGCCCCAGTACATGTGGTCACTAGAGCCCAAGCCTTGCAGCAAACTCAAGGAGTAGGGCAGGAAAAGAGTTCTGAGGTTAGTGAGACAGAGAGTATAACCAAGAAAAGGACAAGAGCATGGAGAGATAGCCGAGAGAGAATGAAAAGACAATGGTCAAAGAAAATGAGCGAACTTGAAGAAAGCTTGAGAGAAACCAAAACAAAGATAAGTGAACTCGCATCTCAAAACCACTCTCACACCACCCCTCCACCACCTTTCCCTTTACCCTCCAATCCATCTTCTTCCATTCCCCAACCTTTCAATACACCACCCTTAACCCACCCACCACCCAGAGTAGTATCAGTTCTAGCCGATCCCACTCCTGAAGATCTAGACATGATGCTTAAGGCATATCAGGCCAGAATCCAAGAAGGGCCCAATGTAACAGATCATGAGAAATGTTACCCTAGAGCCGATCTAGAGATAGAGCAAACAAAGCTTTGTGCTAAAATGGTCGAATTGGCGCAAGCCATGTTTGAAGCCAATCGCTTGTTCAATGGCTCTAACCCCATCAGAACACCATTGCACTTTGATGGTCTATTGGATAGATTGGAGAGGTTACTTGCAAAGTCTGGAAAAGGAGCCACCTCCCAGGCTAAGGAGAGGGCAAGTGATAGAATAAGCATTCCTCCCCAGGGAGCTTATGTGCCTAACTCCACTGAACCAGACACCTCTTCTTCTATGAATAGGTATTCACCAGAGTTTCTGAGAGAGATTCAAGAAGAGAAGTGGGCAAAGGAGAGTGAAGTCCCTCCTCCCATTGAACTTGTGGATGACGCACATGATCAGTTCCCACAGGACATCCCTTCTATTTATGAAGAACAGGAAAGTGCCCACTCTCATGAGAGGTTAGACTTTGAGTCTAATTCCTTGCAAGAGTTACCACATTTCACAGGCCCATGGGAAACCAAGTCTACTTGCCTGAGAGCACCCACAGTCATGATAAGAAACGAAGATTCAATCATACCTAGGAATACAGAGGTAGTAAAGAACACTAAAGTGCAGTGCAATCTCACTTTAGAAGAGCTACTCAAAGTTAAGCCAGAAGTGTGGAAACACGTAGCCAAACAAGTGCTAGACATAGCGAAATCGCGTTCCTAGGTGGGATCTCATAGAACAGTGCCTGAAATACCATTGGATAAGATAGGAGACATGAGTGAAGGAGAAGAAGGAAATACCTATCTCCCAGTTACCCATCAGGGATACACAACCAAGGCAATTTTGGACTCAGGTGCAGGAGTTGCAATTGCTACAACTTCCCTATGGAAGCGTTGGGGCAAGCCAGCACTCCGACCGACGAGAATGAAATTGCAGATGGCCGACGGCCATATTGAGAGGCCCTTGGGATTGCTAGAAGGCATAACTCTCACTACATGTGGTGTTGAGTTCAAGCACACTTTTTCTATATGCGACTTTAGCAAAAACCAAGCCTACGAGATGATTTTGGGAAGGCCATTTATGCGGCAATTGCAAGTGGTACAGGATTGGGGAACCAATTCCTTGTATTTGCAACATCTAGGTGTTACAACCAAAGTCAATCTCAAGGATTACTCTCATAGAGACGTACCGCCTATTCAATGGAATCCCATCCATAGAGCCAAAGATGAGACTGAGTCTGTGCATTCCATAGGATCCGGATCCTCATGGATGCATGAAGACACTCACTTATGGATGTGTAAGGTAGTAGTAGAAGAAGAGAAAAGAGAGAAAGCTAGAGAGGTAGGTGCAAAAGAAACCCATAGATCAATTCAAGACCCACCCTATGCACCTGTAGTTTTTCCTGACAAAGAGTTTGAGCCTCACGACTGGGCAGAAATTTTAGCAACAATGGATGTAGCCATCAATGAAGAGCAGTGGACACCCCACTGTGATGAGGATGGCTATGACATTTCAATCTTCTCAATAGAGCCAATCATGGGAGATGCAGTTTTAGAAGAATGCGAACCTAGCCCTGATACATTTGAGGATGGAAGTGACTCCGACTTAGAGTCAATCATTATGGACCCACCTTTTGCATCAGATGAAGAATACTTCTATGAAGTTGAAGCTTACCCCCAGAGACACGGAGAAATCACGAATGATGTGAGGTTAGCCACACAAGTAGCCACTAAGAGTGGAGGAAAGAAAAGAAAGAAGAAGGAGGTCACTCCGGAGGCAGAAGAATCCTTGTTTGAGGTCCCTGAAAACTTTAAAAAATATGAGACAGATGATAGGAGAGTCATGATAAGAATGCCTAAACTTGAGGCACAAGCAGGAGAGGCCTATGATAGCAAGGAAACTACCAAGAAAATAGTTGTCACCATAGAAGAGGGAGAAGAAAGATGCACCTACATAGGGCATGACCTGACGGAAGAAGAAGAGCAAGAGTTGGTAGCTTTGCTAAGAGAGTACAGAGATGTATTTGCTTGGAGCTACAAGGACTTGAAAGGTGTCGACCCAGACATATGCTCACACACGATTCCCATGACCTCAGATGCCAGACCATCTAAGCAGAAGCCCTATACATACAATGATAACTACGCTGCTAAGATCAAGGAGGAGATAGATAGATTGGTAGAAGTTGGGTTTATCTATGAGATTGAGCACACTGAATGGGTATCCCCCATTGTGGTTGTGCCCAAGAAGAATGGAAAATTGCATGTGTGTATTAACCTTAAAAAAGTTAATGCTACCACGATTAGAGACAGTTATCCACTTCCTATTACTGAACATCTATTAGAAAGGGTAGCAGGCAAGGAAGTGTACAACTTCCTGGATGGATTCTTTGGCTACAATCAGGTAGCCATTGCACAAGAAGATCAGCATAAGACGGCTTTTGCCACAGAGTGGGGCATATTTGCCTTTCGGGTAATGCCATTCGGGCTTACCAATGCATCTGCTACCTTTCAAAGATTAATGTGTCACGTGTTTAAAGAGTTCTTGAGGAAGAATTTGGAAGTCTATGTTGATGATCTTTGCGCTCATTCGAACATTAGACAGACCCATATACTTGAACTCAGACAAATCTTTGATAAATGCAGAGAATATCAAGTCTGCATGAACCCAGAAAACTGTGTTTTCATGGTCAGGCAAGGCAAAATTCTAGGCCACATAGTGTCTAAGAACGACATATCCACTGACGAAGAGAAAGTGAGAGCCATCGCAGAACTACCTAGGCCAAAGAACGTCAAGGAAGTACAGGCTTTCATGGGGCATTGTGGTTACTACCGCCGGTTCATTCACATGTATGCTGTCATTGCAAAGCCCATGTACGGACTTTTGACTAACTTTGAGTGGACTGATGAATGTGAGAATTCCTTCAATGAGCTTAAACGGCGATTATGTTCAGCACCAATCTTGACCACACCAGATTGGAATAAGCCTTTTCATGTTCATGTAGATGCATCCAATTATGCTATTGGGTGTGTACTCGCACAACCTACGGGCGAAGGTAATATGGATCTTCCAATTGCCTATGCTAGTAGACAGTTAAATGCAGCTGAATGGAACTATACCACCACCGAACGAGAAGGATTAGGCATGGTATATGCGGTTAAAAAGTTTAGACACTATTTGCTTGCAAATAAGTTCAAATTTTTTACTGATCACCAAGCTCTACTGTACCTGGTAAACAAGCCATGTAATACAGGCATATTAGTAAGATTGTTTCTCTTACTAATGGAATATGACTTTGAGGTAGTAGTGAGGAAAGGCAGGACTCATTTGAGGGCAGACCATCTCTCTAGACTCACATCTGGAGAGGCCCCACAAGGAGTGTCAGATGACCTACCTGATGCTTACTTATTTAATTTGGAAGTTGTACCGCAGTGGGCTAAGCCATTAGTGTCAGTATTGACATACGGTCCTAATCACCCGGTAATGCACATAGAAGATAGAGAGATAGTAAGAGCTCAAAAGTATCATATCTTGGCAGGAAGTATGTACAAATATACGGAGCAAGGAGTATTGGCCAGTTGTGTGGAAGAGGACGAGTACGCTAAGTGGTTGCAATTAGCACATGTAGGTGCATTAGAGCAACACTACTCAAAACAATGAACCCTACAGACCCTGAGGAGACTAGGAGTGCATTGGCCAACCATGGAAGTTGATGTCCATAGAATGTGCAAAGAATGCCCAATCTGCTGCACTAAACCACGAGTGGAACATGCCACTCTTTATCGAGTGTCTTTAGTGCCAGATTGGAGTGAACCATTAGTAGCCTTCTTGAGGATGAAAACATTCCCTCAAGATATGACTTTGGCCAGACAAAGAAGTTTGGAACAAGAAGCCTTGGATTACACAATCATTGGTGATAATTTATACAAACGTGGTAAAGATGGTTACCTAAGTCTGTGTGTTCATGAGAGCGAATACCTCAAGATATTAGAGACTGCTCACCAAGGTGTAGCAGGAGGACACTTTGGTCCAGATAGGGTGATCAAGGCAATTCTATTTGCAGGATTTTGGTGGCCCACCCTTCACATGGATGCACATACCTATGTGAAGAGGTGTGAGGTTTGTCAGCGAACCCAGTATCCCATACGCAAGGATGAGATGCCTTTGAAGCCTATGATGGGTGGACGTGCATTCTCTAAGTGGGGAATAGACTTTGTGGGTCCTATTAATCCCCCAGCTAAGGGTTCACATGCTGAGTATATCATCGTGGCAACAGACTATCTAACCAAGTGGGTAGAAGTGAAAGCCACTACAAAAAATGATGCTCAAACAACAGCAAAGTTCTTATTTGAAAATGTGTTCACGAGGTACGGATTGCCAATAGAGTTGGTGAGTGATAGAGGCACACACTTCTTGAATGAAGTCATAGAAAACCTTCTCCAAGAATTCTTGGTGATACATAAGAAGTCTTCTCCCTATCATCCACAAGCTAATGGTCAGGCCAAGAGCACAAATAAGATCTTATGCAATGTGCTGACTAGATTGGTGAATAACAAACGCTCTGATTGGGACAAATAGCTACACCATGCTGTTTGGGCATACCGAGTTGCCTATAAAACGGTACTCCAAGCCAGACCCTTTCAGATGGTGTTCGGTCAGAATGCGGTGCTACCCTTGGACTTTTTGATACCTACATTGAAAGTAGCACAAGAGCATGACTGGACAGGCCATGAACTCTCCTCTCGAATCTTTGATCTTGAACGTCTAGGTGAGACACAATTGAGAGCTACAGCAGGAATCTATGCAGCGAAGAAGAGGCAAAAGGCATATTTTGATATACATGTGAAGGATAAAGGCTTGAAAGCAGGAGACCTAGTCCTAGTCTACACATTGAAGCAACATGCACAAAAATTAGAGAAAAGAGGCTATGGACCAAAGATTATCAATAGGATCTCCACAAGTGGAGCAGTACAACTAGCCACTCTAGAGGGTGACATACTACCAAGTTACATAAGCGGATGTAGAGTCAAGTTATATCAAGAACCCCTAACTGAAGAAATGCTCAATCGACTCGTTATTGCAAAGAAACGTAAGGATGAGGAAAAGAGAATTCGAGAAGAAGCACAGGCTGAAGCTTTAGAACGCATTCGATGAATGAAATTGAGAAGGCAAGGTAGAGATCAACCCATGACTGACGCTCATGAAGCTCTAGGTTATCACATGGCCATGTGCGAGGCTTCGAGTGAACTGGCCCGTAAGATAGTTGATCGACGATCTTTTGTGACCCTAGAAGTAGGACAAGGAGAGAGTGCAAGGACCGTGAGAGCTTTAATTGATTCAGGAGCGGCCACTAGTGCAGTTCGGCTTTCGTATTGCCAACAGTTGCAATTGGAGGTAAAACCCCTAGAAGCATATCTGATAGGATTAGGAGGTGTTGAAACCCCTTGCATGGGAGAGGTGGAACTTCCCCTCTACATTCAAGAGGTCCTCATGCCAGCAAAAGTACTAGTATGTGAAGACGAGGATCTTACCGAACCTCTCGTCCTGGGCCAAGACTGGATCTATAATCACGCAGTCAACCTCAACCTAAGAAGTGGACTTCTTCAGGCTTGGGTAGGCCAAAGCCGCCTTATGATTGAATTAGAAAAACCAGCACTCAAACCAGTAGAAAAGGCACCAACCCTTAGTCCCTTCAGGAACCCACATGAACATAACAATGTTGTACTTGTCCAAAGTTCTATGGTGCAGAGGATTGTCAATCTTACTGAAGGTACATAAGTCAATGAGGAGTTCCCAGCTGTTCCAAAGAAGGTTCCAAACATGCAGACCGAACATCACACGACACGAAGGAGGCTGATGACCACGAAGCAGGAGCACCAACCAGTGCAACATGGAGTACCTCGTGGTGCGAAGCAGATCTGGATGCGCAAGGATGGAAAACCCACAGCTCTAGTAACAGGTTCTCAAGGAGGCACAAAACAAGCCACACCATCAAGGTCAAAAGTGAAGGAGTACCCTAGGCAACCTCCTAGGCATACCACGTCTATTTGGGTCCCTAAGCGGTCAATGAAGGCTAGCCCCAATGCTAGACAGATATGGGTGCCCAAGGCCTGTTTAAGCCCAAATAGCGCCAACTCTAGTCACTGGCATAATTCAACACTCACAAGTCCTCTCGACAAACAACTCAGGAATTCTACCTAAATCCCACACTAACCCACACTCAGTCAAACCGAGTAATGTCTGGAAATGGGTACCCAAAAGGTCCCAAATCCATCACAATCTTGTTCATAAATCTTTACCTGTCATTAGCTCTAAGAGCTACGAATCCTCTATCAAAGTTTGGAGACTTAGACCTTGTATCAAACCACCAGTCCCAATTTTGTAAATCCATCCACTCTGATGTAGGTGCATTCTGAGTACTTTGCATGTCCACAGTATGCATTTAGGAGTACACTAACCACTAACCATCACTTACATCTATCACGAACACTTCACCCTAACCACTAACCTTCTGGATTGTCATGTTAGTATTGTGAAGGGAACACCATTACATCCTGTTTCCTATGCAACACTAATGTGCCTTTCTTCTTCTAGCAGATAAGCACCCGATTCCCATGGCAGCAACAGCAGGCACGAGCTCTCAGGCAGGCACTAGCACTCAAAGCAATTGGGATACCATGCCTGTGGAGGCCCCACTGACAGAAAGGCCTGAAGAGCTTTTGAATGTGAGAAGAATTCCCATTCCGGATCCACCAAGTGGCCTGACAGAAAGAGTAAAGGGGCATTCTCATTGGTTCAATGAGATGCCAGGAGATTTGGGAGACGCAGATCATATCTGGGAATCCAAGTTGGAATGTGGAGGAGTGTGGTGGACCTTTCAGTTCTTCTCACGAGAATTTGAAGCATTGCAAAATCCCTCTTCAAGATATTTGGCAAAAAGCAGGATTGCAAGATTATTTTAGTGCAGCCTTGCCTAGACCTGATTTTCTTCGGTGCTACTACTTGATTGCAACTCTCAAGGCGACAGGAGACAAAGATCATTCAGGCACATTCCTGGTGCCCTCTCTGTCAAACCAGGAAGAAATGAAGAAGTTTGAGTTGAATATCACTTTAATCAGGGAGGCCCTTTAGATGTATGGCACCCATGTACCCTCCGATCGAGATCCTTTGATACCAGAGTCGATGAAGAACAACAAAATCAAGAAGTTGAAAGAAATGTGTGCCCTCACCCCCAACATCGCCATACCACTGCGGATGTGCCTTCAACACTTCGCATTTCCAGCGCAAGACCGGTTCACCCAGCCTCATAAGAAGATCTGGTATGGGTTATACCTCGCAGAGACCGGGAGCTTACCTATGAAAATGCTAGTATGGATCCTTGATCAGTTATATGAAGCAGGCAAGCGAGGAGTGAGGAAGCCTACTTTGAATGGCTACTGCGCCATTACAAGAATCATCTACAGGTGCCTGGCTTATGATGTGCCAATTGCACGAGCCCTCAAGTACTCACAATTGGAATTCTTCCAGGGGCGGAAGTCAGGGGTTCAACCTGCGAAAAGAATGCGTGGATCACTTTCACAGGTTCTAATTCCTCGTGAGGCCACCACAAAAGCTTCCCCTAGAGAAGAGGCACAAGTAGCCCCTTTCACAATCCATCTTCAAGGACCCCAATCAAGAAGCATGGTACAACCCACTCCATCAGCCCCCCCACTACCCACAGATGCGGAGTTTGCATCCATGGCTCCACTACCAGAAGATCCATCGTTGGACTTTGAAAGCTTCTTACAGACAGCTCACTTATCTGAGAGTGAGTTCTTCTCAGACACGGACGACCCCGAATCATCATCCCAGAGAGGACAGACACAGAGTGCGGCTAGAAGGGTGCATTGGGAAGATGAGGCACAGCAAACACAGGAGGGAGGTACACATGGGCAGGGAGAGATGCAGAGGAATGAATCAGAAGAAAGTGAGGAAGAGGCCCCTGCCTACACGGCCCAACTCAAACGGCTATACAAGATGATCAAGCAGGTACAAAAGAGACATAGGCTATCAGAGGAAGCAAATAGAGCATTGGTGAACCAGATGCTGCAAGCGGAGAATGTGGACCCGCATTTTGTAGAATCATTGAATCTTTTGGCAGAGACCTGTGGGATAATGGAAGCCATGAGGACCATGGTATATCGTAATACCCCACAATATGACCAACGAAGGATCGATACGCGACCGCGAAGGGGAAAAATGATTCAAACGGAAGTCTCTACCGCACTGCCTACTATCACTCAAGAAGATGTTCACATGGCCAGCCCAACCAACAGTGATGAACCAGATGTACATGCTCAGATACCATCTCCCCCATCACCTCCCATCCAGCCCTCAGAACCCCTCACCACTAGCCTTCCTAAACAGCCAGTATCCACCCATAGTGAACCCGTTCTACACACCACCAGTTCTCCATCCTTCCCTTTACCTACATCCACTAGTTCCATCCAATTTTCTGAACCCCATATAGGTCACCCCGCCACCGATCAAGCTATAATAGGTCACCCATCAGATTTCCCAGCCTTCGGACAGCCACTTGCCACTACCCAAACCTTAACACACTCATTTCTGTCTACCAATACTATTCCACTTTCCCAACCCCGCACCATTAAGCCCCTCTTGACCTTCTCAGAACCAACATCCATCCCCCAACCTCCATTCTTAACAAGCCTTGTAAATATACTTCAACAAATAGAGAATTATAATAAAAGTCCCTTTCCCAACCCACCTCCCCCACATTCATTGCCACCACTAACACACCACCCACCATTCATGTATTCACAATTCACACTTCACACACTATCTTGTCCGATCCCATGGACATTTCACCATCCACAAGAGCACCCACCACCACATTTGTTCCAATATCATAACATTTCACTTCACCCATAGTCACATCATCCACTTTTCCCTTCCCCATTTCCCGACCCCTTGCATTTTCCACCTCTAACCCTGCATCCACATCATTTAGTCATGCACTAGACACCATGTTCGAAGCGGTCACACAACTTAAGAAAGAGTATAAATTACTGGAAGAGAATAACACAGAGCTGTGCAATCTCTCGGCTCAACTCTAGGCACGTGTCAATGCCTTGGAGCTAAGTAATACATCACTACAACAGGAAGTGACCGCCCTCCAACAATCGAAGGCAGAGCTGGAAGCCAAGTATATGGAGACGGGTAAGGCCATGGAGGAACAACTCAGAGATCAGCTGGGCCGCAATGCTAGACTCCAAAGAAACATGGCCTTACTTTGCCACCACTTAACAGCGGCTCAAGAAGAGAACAGAAGACTACAACAACAAAACCAGGAGAATTTAGAAGCAGCCATTGAAAACACCCCTGGAGCATCCATCAACCCTGCTAGCTTCCGGGCCATCCCTTCAGAGAACATACAACAAATATTGGAAACCTATGCCAACCTCTTAGAGGCACATGATCAGCTGGCCGACCAAGTAAAGGAACTACAAAGATCCCAAGTGCCTACACCACATCCACTAGAACATAAAGAGATGGTCAATGCTGCTACTTCACCAGAGCCAAACTCTTCCACAGCCAATGAGGTACTTGAGCTACGACAACAAGTAGCAGAGTTAAAGATCAAGTTGTTACAGTATGAACGACCCCCCTCTCCACCTGATCAACCAATAGAAGAAGAAGCAGTAATCATCTTAGTGGAGGAAACCTTTGAAGACACCTATGAGCCTCAACCTCTTCCAGGAGGCAGAATCACGGAGGAAGGTCAAGACACATATGAGGAACCCCCTGCGGCATGGATGAAACAAGTAGAGGAAATGGGGAAAACTCATGAGGAACGTATCTCCACTCAAATGCTGGCCATGAGGACCATTGAAGAAACCATACTGCAATCAGAATATTTCAGACACCTTGCCTCTAGAAGACTGATAACTAGTTCAGAGTTGCAATATAAGCCCTAGTTTGTATTGTTGGCAGACTACAACATGGAAATCAAACGCAAAACCAACAAGTACCCTAATTTTGCAACACAGTTCGAACCAGAGGATATTCCAGAGGAAGCCAAGAAAGGGGCCGTATTTCAACCAATTTGGAGACAAAAATTATTGGAAACCTATCCGGAGATGCTACGCACATGGGATCACGCTCCCATGCATTTGAGGTATAACCCTTGCTTTGGGCCAGTGCAGAGAAGAAGATCATGGAAAGCATTTGCTATCAAGGTTCAGAACAATGCAGCTGCAAACAATGGCTGAATTACCCCTCTATCGCACCCCCAACAGGCACACCCTCCATATCATACATGATGGCTACCATCAGGCATTGGATGCCACGCCTCCACCCCATGACCGATGTTGCCGCGCAAATGATGCTCAAAATTTTGTACATGATGCAAGTGGTGCTAAAGACTTTTCGAAATGTACGTAATATTCAGCCACCAATTCCAGGCTTCATCAACGGTAACTACAACTTACTTTACGATATGAGAACGACCCCAAGTATCCGAGTGGCTTATGCGTGGCATGCACGAATACGATATCTCCCTGCTTGTTACAAGCAAACATTTGATGACATGTTCACCACCGGTTTTTGGGAAGCACACTCAGAAGTGTTCGTGCCACGCCCCACTCATCTGCTACAATTATTCACCTGCGAACAAACAATGCACTCAGAGCTCTACACCACGCCCCAACCCGACATGCCTGGTGCAGTTAACTGGGAGGCCATGCAGAGAGACCTGGTCAAGGGACTGCGGATTAAAGAACAAGAATTGGCAACAGACATACTACAGCAATACATTGATCAAACCGGGGAGCAGAGGTCTGTCAGAGGCGACAGACGCTAGGGGGGGGGAGAGTGTTGGCATCATATGGGAAGAAGCCAAGTATGGGCATGCATGTGGATCTAGCACTAAGGCAACCTATTAAATTTTTCCAAACCTTACATCATTATAAAAGTCATTCTCATCACTAGAAACCCTTGTAAATACCGTTTCATCTTTTTGTAGCTCCATTTTGTACAAGCCGAGGAGTCCTGGAGCTTGGGGAGCCGTAGAAGTAGTTGCCTGCCAATTTTCATATTTTTTAGATCTCGTTTGAGCCCTCAAATAAGCCCTGGAACTTAATTTTTAACTAGGCCGGACACTAGGTCTAGACAGGGCCAAAGCTAGTCAAAAACTATAAATAGAGCTAGAGAGCTCATTTTTGGAGCTAGCTTCTTGTAGTTTTGAGCTTGTATGAGAACTTGGTTATAATAGAAGTGATTCCATTGTCTTACTCTCTTTGTTCTTGCCGTGTGTGCATGCATGTGTGTATGTGTGTGCATGTTTGTGTGCTTCTCACTCACATATTTGTGCCTTCACTTGCTCGAGGTCTTCATACCATCCTCATGTCTTCCCGGAT
Organism: Ceratopteris richardii; assembly: GCA_020310875.1. Lineage (NCBI taxonomy): Eukaryota > Viridiplantae > Streptophyta > Polypodiopsida > Polypodiales > Pteridaceae > Ceratopteris > Ceratopteris richardii. The sequence continues at coordinate 202,919,270 of CM035411.1, forward strand.
TGACATTAAAGGAGGTGCTACTCATCACTGAGCTTCACATGTTATGGGACTTTATTCTATATTACAAAGGATATTATCATTTATTATCTCCATTATGACATGGTCAAGCCTATAAGCTTTGCACTTTACACTTGATTTACATACTATTACTCCATAGAGGATCATATGGAAGTAGGTTATTTTGATGATGTTATATGTCATGGGAGTGATAGTTTGGAAGTTGTGTGTATATGGGAGATAGTAGACACCACTTAGATGGTTTCCCACCTTTAAAATGATCTCATATGAGGCTTCTTAAGGGGAAGGATATGGGGAAACAACACATAGATATGACCATGTACACATATTACATGGGGTTCAGGGAAGTCCAAGCAGTTTCTTCTACCATTAAGGACATTTTATCTACATTTTCGAGGATGAAAATGTTTTCAAGGGGAAGAAAAGGTCACATTATGAATGCACATCCTTTGGGTGAGGTGGCACATGTCACATGGCATCACAAGGAGCATTATGCCCATTTGGTAGAAGGGGAAGAGAGGAGTCTCTCCCATAAGAGACTATTATCTCTTATGGTGAAGAAGGAGAGAACTCACTCAAGGGAGTCTCATGAATGAGACTACGCAAGGTTGCTTAGTGGTCAGGAGGAGGAACCAAGGATATATTTCTATGTTGATGTTTCCTTTGTGACCATAGACTATAACAAATGGAAGGTTCATGATCCTAATAGTTTGCAATCATCAAGGCCAAAACACTACAATAATGTGCCAAGATATTTTCTTTGACACAAAGCTATTCCCGCATCAACTTGCACAAATTGAATGTGCAAATAATGATGCAAATGCCACAAATCTGACATCTCAAAAGAGGCATGCAAATGAGCCTTAAATTGATGAATATGCTTCTCATTAAGACCAATGGGTAGTATAACATCAACATATACAAGAATGATGAGAAGTACATTCTCTACATGCTGAACATGCAAGGTGCTCTTAGTTGAACTATTCTCAAAACCATGTGCTAGCAAGTAGGCATGTATCTTTTACCAAGCATGTAGTGCTTACTTCAAACAATATAATGCCTTTTTCAACCTACACACTTTGCTTTCATGTTGTAGCCCAAGCGTGGCAATACCTCCTTTACTTGTAAACCTGTCAAAGACATGAGGAGGATAAGAAGATTGTGAGCAATTTTGGCAAGCAAATGTGAGTGAGAAGCACATACATGCATGCACACACATGCATGCACACACATGCATGCACACACATGCATGCACACACATGCACACAAGGCAAGATAACAAAGATAGGAAAAATGGAAGCTGTGTTTCTCAATAAGTTGATTACACTCTTCAAGAATATCTTTCTCTAACTTGCTAACCCCAAAAATGATCTCTCTCGCTCTTTTTATAAATTTTTAACTAGTTTTGGCTGGTTTTAGACCTAATGACAAATCTAGTTAAAAATTAAGTTCCTAATGCTATTTGAGGGCTCATTTTGAGCTCTGAAAATTTATGAAGTGCAAAACATGAGTTCTACCTAGACTCCTCAAGCTTGAAGACTCCTAGGCTTGCACAAAATGGAGCTCAAAAAATGTGAAATGATATTTACAATGGTTTTCAGTAATCAAAATCATTGTTTTTATAGGGATTTCTTCTGAAAATTTTACATATACTTCTTGGAGCTCCCTACAGGCTCCCTCTTCTTGTGTCTCCACTTCTTTGATGTGTTCCTATGCCAAAACTCCCCCCCTCTCGAGTTTATCATCCCTAACAAACCCTTGTTGGAGTGGCTGTTCCATGTAGTACTTTGAGAGGTAGTTTCCATCATGTATCAACAAGAGCAGTTTGTCTTACAAATGTAACAGGGTGGGTTGTCCTATTCTTCACTTTTTCACTGCTAGCCTTTGTAACTTTTAGTCCCTTTGTATGTACTTATTCCCTGGATTCCAACAGGATGGTGTATTTGTGAGCTTTCAAGAATTGCTAGTTTCTCAAAATAGGTTGTCAATGTTGATTTTAAGCAGCTATCGACTGAGAATTTCTTCATAGGTACTGATGTTATAACCTTGATGTCCTCTGGATCTTTCAAACATGGGTTTCACAATTATCATGCCAAGTACTCATAACCCATAATGAATCATGGGTAAGAGTGTTAGTGCATGGGTTGAAGAAAATATGTGTCTTGCGCATTGCTTTATAATGTGGTCCTATGCATGCTGCAAGAGACTAACAAATTATGACCACCACCATGTGCTAGAGAGATGACTCTCCTCCCAAACTTATGCCTGTATATATAGTTGCTCAAATCAGCAAGGACCACAAATGTAACTATATTCTACAAGTGCATGTGCAATCTCCTCCACTCCTTTAATATCTTCCACTAGAGTCTACTAGTGGTTGGAGTGATCTCGACCACTACTCTAGTACCTTCCACTAGAGTTCAATAGTGGTTTGTGTACTTTCCACTTGAGTTAAGTCTCACTAGACTCAAGTTAGCTCATATTAACTTGAGTTAGAAGGCTCTAGAGCTCCTTGGGCAAAATGCTCTCCCCATGTTCCCCAAGGGGGGACCACCTCCTTCACAACCTTGAGACTTAACCACTAGGCTAAGTGGATCACTTGTTTAAGAGAGCACATGAACTTATGTTTAAGTCTATTCTTGAGATCTTTGGCCATACACACAAGTGACCAAACGGTATTTGATCAGATCAGTTTGAATCATTTGGACCCTTAGATCATAGACTCACTTCATTACATGCTTCCTCCCTTGAGAAAGATTTTTTTCCTAAAAAATAAAGCTATATATAGTAACCATAGGCGACCCCCGAGCTTCATGTTCTAGAAACTATAAGAACATGTATCATCTCTATGGTGAGATCCGTACCCAAATGATTTAAAACACCATCTCACTTTGTAATTTGATGGACTGAGCAAAGTACAAAGTAGTGAATGAATAATACGCGTGGATCTAAAAACATCCCTAGCCACTTCACTGTTTCTCGATGTGTGATCTATGCACAAACATATGAAATAGGTGGATTCCAATTATTGGTCTATTTTTGGGCATAACTAGTGCATGGACTTAGTAACTAAGGTGGGATTCTTATCCCTCATAAGACTTTGAGAACTCTTGACTCACATGAACTTGATTTGGAAAACCTGAATTTTGGTTGGCCCAAACATCCAACTTGGATGTTTGTATTATGCTCTACTTTCAACCAACATTTAATTCATTTTTTCATCCCTATGGAGGACTACTTTGTCCTAATGGGCTTAAAAATCCTATGTAAAATGTGAAAGAACTTGGAGAAGCTTGTAGGAGGTAGAAAAGTGTGTTTCAAAGTGACAAAGTTTGGTCCAACCAACTCGCACAAGACCAGTCCTTGAGCTTATGGAGACTCAAAAAGACCTTATAGGCATGCGATAAGTGTAAAGAAATGCACTATGTACTTTGGAGCATCAAGAAGAAGAAGTCGATAGAAAACAGATAGGTTTGCACGTCGACTAGCTCAAAAAACTTACTATCTATGGAAGAGACAATGAACTTCAAATGCTCATAGCAACCAACGTGATTACAATTAGAGTGATACAAATAGGGTTGAGTGTATAGAGTGCAAGAGTATAAGGAATAAGCAAAATATGCTATAGAAATGAATCAGACACTCAACGATGGTACCTCCTATTTTTTAGGAATATGCAGAGATTGACCCTGAGACAAAAAAACTGAGATTTCTCTCAATTTACTAAACCAAATGCATGAAAATTTTTAGGAATAAACTAAATACAGATATCTTTGTAATGACCCATCTTGCACTCAATTTGGAGCTCTGTAGAGAGAGCAGCAGCCTCTACAAAATTATTGTTGGCAAAAAAGATGATGCAGAGAATTGAAGGAGCAAGACAATGATGGTCACAAGTGTATGCATATTGCTTCCATGTATTGTACAGGTGATTTGAAGTCTTTATATAGACTCTAGGAGTGTTCCACGACTTCTAAAATTGGATTTTGAATTCAAATGAAGGTGGCAATGGTTGTTGGAGGGAATCAATTCACTTTCCTATAATCTAGGAAAAGTGAAGATCTAGTTTGATCTACTTTTAGGTGATTGATTGCTTGATTGAATGCAATCAATCACCATAAATTCGTGGGATTTGGGCTCTATCTTTCTACTTTTACATGTGTAAAGCTCAAGGCTTTTACAATGGTAAAAGATCCATGAAATATCTTTTTAAAAATACAATAAGTGAGCATAAGAAAAAAGAACTCTCCAACGGATATTCTTTTGACGCGATAGCCTTTGATGTAGATCAAATCCACCGCAAGCATAGTGTAAGCTTGATGCTCCAATAGCTCCCCCTCAAGGTAAAGTATGCTTAAGTCTTCATTCTCTGATAGGTTGAATACCTTCCATAGGTTTGAATCTACAATATTCCATCAAGTGCCTTTGTCATCATATTTGCTACTTGCTTTTCAGTTGGAACAAAAGAAATTTCAATCTCCTTTGCCATGAGCTTCTTCCTAATGAAGTTCTCATGCACCTCTATGTTTTTGGTTCTTTCATGAAAAATAGGATTTGCTGCTAGATGCATGGAACTTACATTATCTCCAAATATGTGAGGTTTGGAACTCATAAGTCCCAAATCTGTATACAATGCATTTAACCATATTGCCTCTTGAGTTGCTATGGTCAAGCCTCTATACTCTACTTCAGTCAAGGATAAAGAAACTTTTGGTTGCTTCTTTGAACTCCATGACACTAGTTTTGAACCTACAAATGCTAAGTAATCAGAAGTACTTCTTCTATCATCCTTAGCTCCTACCCAATCTGCACCTGAATAGATTTTGATATCCAAATATGAAGAGTAAGGATAGAATATACCTTCGTTGATTGTAGCTTTTAGATACTTAAGTAACTCTCTTAGCTGCATCCATGTGTGGTCTTCTTGGTGAGTGCATTAATTGACTAAGCACTCCAACACTATATGAGATGTCTACCCTTGTATGAGTAGCATATATCAAGCTACCTATCAAGCTTTGATACTCTTTAATATCTTGAATTTTCTCACCTTCATAAACACTAAGTTTATGATTCATCTCCAAAGGTGTAACTGCAGGTTTAGTGTTCTCCATTTTGAACTTGAGAAGTAGATCTTGAATGTATCTTCTCTAAGTCAAATACATTCCTTCGTCTGTGTATATCACCTGCATACCTAGGAAATATGTGAGCTCACCTAAGTCACTGATTTTGAACTCCTCTTGCATGTCTCTCTTCATCCTTTGAATGCCATTTAGATCATCACATGTCACAACAATATCATCTACATATACACATAGATACATAACCTCATCATGATCCCTTTTGATGAATAGAGAAGGATCTAAGTTGCTAGCTTTGAACCCTTGATCTTGAAGATATGTAACCAACCTATAATTCCAAGCTCTAGGAGCTCGCTTCAATCCATACAATGCGTTCTTAAGTCTGCAAACATAAGATGCATGATTAGGGTTTTCAAAACCTAGTGGTTGTGATATGTATACCTCTTTACTTATCCAACCATTTAGAAATGCACTTTTTACATCAAGTTGGAGGAATCTCCAATTCCTTGCAGCAGCTACACTTATCAATGTTCTGATTGTAGTCATCTTTGCAACTGGTGAGAATGTTTCTTCATAGTCTATACCATGACTTTGTGAGTATCCTTTGGAAACTAATATTGCCTTGTATCTGCAAATTGATCCATCTGAATTCCTTTTAACTTTATATACCCATCTGCAACCAATTATCTTTTGATTCAGTGACATTGGAACCAAATCCCGTGTCCATCTCCTTCAATGCATCTATTTCTTCTTTCATGGCCTTTTCCCAATTAGGGTTTCCCTTTGCATCTTCATAGGTTGATGGTTCTTCTAAAATTGAATCTTTTGCCAAATACATTGAATGCTTTGTAACAAATGTGGAATCATATCCATGCCTTTCTAGTTGTTCCTTCTCTCTTGCTCATCTTCTATGTGCTTGTTTGGAGCATTCTCCAAGCTCTTGCATCTTTGCTTTGCCTCTTGACTTCAATAGCTTGTAATCCTTTTCCCTTTCATCTTGGTCATCCTCGGTATCACTTCTTGGATCCTGGACCCGTGTATCATGCTTGCTTCCTAATTGATGAGAATCAGAATCAAGATCATATGGTAGAGTTACCTTTTGTTTGTCTTCATCATACCAAGACCTGTGTTCTTCAAACACAACATCTCTACTTGTAGTGAACTTCTTGGTTGAAGGATTATAGAACCTGTAACCCATCCGAGATGAATCATACCCAATAAACACTACTAGCATACCTCTTATTTGTGATGGTACATGAACATAAGCTAAACAACCAAACACCTTGCAATGTCCAAGGATAGGTTTCCTTCCATGTCATGCTTCATAAGGAGTCATACCTTGAAGTGATTTGGATGGTAGTCTATTGACAAGGTACATAGCAGTTGAAATAGCTTTTGCCCATAGATAATGTGGAAACTTCTTCTCTTCAAGCATTGTTCCGGATGATCCAACCAGTGTCTTGTTTCTCCTCTCTGCAATTCCATTTAGTTGAGAAGAGTACCTGGTAATCGCTTCCCTTTTGATACCTTTGTCTTGCAAGAACGCATCAAACTCTTTGGAGAAGTATTCTCCCCCTCCATCAGATCTGAGCTTCTTGAGTTATTTACTTGTATGATTCTCCACATGCGCTAGATACTTTTTAAAGCAATCAAACACTTCATTCTTACTCTTGATAAAGTATAGAACAATCCATCTATTATGGTCATCAATAAATGAGACATAATACCTTGATCCTACCAATGAAGGTTCTTGACTTCGTCCCCATACATCTGTATGTACTAAGTTCAATAAGTTGTTGTGGATGTAGCCTTTGTGGATGAATGGTTGTCTTTGTGCCTTCCCAATCTAACATGCATGGCACGTATTGATCATGTGTTGCTTTGATATGTTCGACAGTCCTATAACACTTTGATCCCTGCATACATCCTTCAAGGTTCTTTCATTCACATGAGCAAGTCTCTTATGCCACACTTCAAGCTCACTTAGGGTTTGAGACCCAAAAGTGAATAGAGCTATGTTCTTGGTTTCTCCTACTTCAAAAGTAAACAGCCTACCATGCTTCTCACCTCTATCTATCTTCTTGAAGCCTTGACATAGATCTTCCACAAAAGCTCCATGTTGGGTGAACCTAACTTGCAAGCCTTTTTCAACTATTTGGCCTACACTTATTAGGTTTAGAGTGATAGTGGGTACATAGAGAACCTTACTCAAAATGTTTGTCCTGCCATTGGAAGCTTTGACATTACCAATCTTCTCCACATTATGCTTTGTGTCATCCCCTATTTGTACTTCATGTCTATGCTTTAGACTTTCCAAATTAGACTGAAGAGCAATGTTGCCTGCAACATGATTCAAACATCCTGAATCTATGTAGAACAAATGATCATCTTCTTTACCTTCTTTGTGGCTTAGATTCATGAGAAGCAATGAGTCTTCATGTGGTTGATCTTCTGAATAATTGTTGTAGTCCCTTCTATTATATCCTCTATTGTTATTGTTGAAGTTGTGTCTACCTCTCCCTCTATTATTGCCATATCCACCTCTTCCACTTCCTTTCTGGGTCTTCCCATTGAACCAACAATTCTGAGTGGTGTGGTTGGTCTTATCATAGATGGCACAAGGTTGAACATTCTGGACTATGGCTTTGTCTTGCTTTGGTCCTTTCTTCTTCCCTTTCCACTTGTTTTTGCTTGAGAAGTTGGGTTGGGAAGTCTCTTCTTCCTTCTTCTTGCCTTATTGCATCTTATCCTTCTTATTTGCATATAGAGTGTTGATATATTTAGGTAGTGATGTGTGTGAACACACTAGGACCACCGGGGTACTTTTTTCCCTCTTTAGGAGGTTTTTTTCCCTTGGCTTGTATATACGCCTATTGCCCTAATGGGCTACTTATCTTTGTACATTCACTAGTAATACATTCAGTATTGTGTGTTTGTGCTCCAAGCTTCTTCTTCTTCCTTGTGCTGTTCGCGTGCTTCCGCAGACATCTATCTCCAACAATTGGTATCAGAGCAGGTCATCGCTTCATATAGGGTGCCATCGACACTCCTCCGTTTGCAGTCTCAAAATCGCACGAGTTTTGGTGAACATACTCAACATGTTTCCGAGATCAAAACAGCTTCGTTCTGTGGTGCCGAAATTGCGATCTGAGCTCGTTTCGGCCTCCGAATACACTATCACAGTGCTTGTGCAGGCTATTTCGTCTTTTTGTGCCAAAGGTATATACCAATTTCTGTTCTCCAATTTAAGCGTCTCCAAGTCTGCTATAGGTCTAACAGAACTCATCTAGGTAGTTCTGTTCAACTTTTTGAGATACAGTCAATTTTCTGCATCAAGGTATTTTTAGTCACCGGCCATGGCTGAAAGCAGTGATGTATTCCGTATGTTGGCTGTTGAGGATAAGTTGGATGGTACCAACTACTTATTATGGGCTTATATGATGCGACATGTTTTGGTTGCAAAAGGATTGTGGAACATTGTGCAGGGTGTTGAAAGACGTCCTGTTACACCTGTAACGACAGGTACTACAAATACAGGTGCTGGAGCTGATGAAGATGGTGTCGAAGATGATATTCCGCAGATTCCTGTTCGTGTTGATGTTCTGTTGCACCTACTACAGAGCAAATTCGTTGGGATGGCAGAGATGCCTAGGCACATGCATTGATAGCTTTGTTTGTCAAACGTGCCATTATTCCTCACATTCGCTCTTGCAGAACAACTAGGGATGCTTGGGATACACTTACCACATTGTACAAGCTAGGAATGAGGCTCGTGTTGCTTACCTCTGAAAACAGTTGGAGAGTGAGCACATGAATGAAGGTGATTCTATGGACAATTTCCTAACGAAGATCAAAGATTTGAAGGAACAGTTGATTTTTGCTGATGAGGTTATACCAGATAGCTCACTTATGCAGACCGTTCTGAATGGTCTTCCTGATTCATATCAGAGTTTTGCTTCTACTCTTCGATTGATGATGAAAGGCAATCCAAATGCCTTATCATTTGAGGAGTTAGTTTCTGTTCTGTTGCAAGAAGATCAGTCCAGACAGAACATGTCCATTATGCGTGTTGCAGATCAAGCTTTCCTGACTAGTCAGAAGGGCAAAGGAAAATGGAGCTCTTCTACTAGTAAGCAGAAATCTGCAAATGCTGCACATTCAAAGAACCAAGATAAAGATGAGAAAAAATCAGAAAAGTAGAAATTGTTTTGTAAATACTGTAAAGGTAATGATCATATCATAAAGAACTGTCCAAAACTGGCTGCTAAAGAGGCAAAGAAGAAAGAGGCTGAAATGGTTGTTGTAGAGGCCTCTAAACCAAAAACAGAGTCTGCAAATCTAGTGCAGGGAGAAGAATGGGCGTTTACTACTGTTTGCAGTTTTGACCCATCTTCTCATGAGCAGTGCAGGTCTGCAGTAGACTCAGATGTTTGGTATTTTGACAGTGGGGCGACCAAACATATTACCTCGCAGCGTAGTTTCTTCTCTTCACTCGAGCCTGCCCCTACAGGGAATGCTGTTACATGCGCCAACAACTCCTCTTATCTTGTTATGGGAATTGGTAAGATCATTTTGACTACTCCTGATGGTAGTTCTTTCACTTTGTCAGATGCTTTATTTGTGCCAGGGATCAAAAAGAACCTGTTATCAGTTTCTGCATTAGCCAAGATTGGCTTGGTTGTGAAATTTGTTGATGATAGGTGTAGGGTTCATGGTCTGTCAAATGGCGATGTTATTATTGCTTCTGGCATTTTATGTCGTGGGCTGTATAAGCTCATAGACTATGAAAGATCTGTGAATGATTCGGCATGTGCAGTTCATGATTCTCAGGCTATGTCAGATGCAAAGCTTTGGCATGCACGCTTTGGTCATCTGAATTTTGCTAGTTTGCTACGCCTGCAGAAATCTGATATGGTGTCTTCTTTGCCCAAGCTTGAGGCACCTGGAAAACATGTATGTGAAGGCTGTATTTTGGGCAAAATGCAGCGTTCCTCCTTTCCAAAAGATGGTTCAGTTCCGGCTACGTAGAAATTGCAGCTTGTACATAGTGATGTCTGTGGTCCTATGTAGACACCTTCTTTTGGAAACTATCTTTACTTCGTGACTTTCATTGATGATTTTTCCAGGCATGCATGGGTATATCCATTGAAGGCAAAGTCCAAAGTGTTTTTGTGCTTCAAACAGTTTTTGGTTTTGGCTGAAAATCTGTCAGCATGTAAAATGGGCACCCTCCATTCTGATCGAGGGGGGGAATATATGTCTTTTGATTTTAATGCATTTTTGGCTAAACGTGGGATAAAACAACAGTGTACAGTGCCGTATACACCTCAACAAAATGGAGTTGCTGAACGAAAGAACAGGTCACTCATGAAGATGGCGAGGTGTATGGTCAAGAGTCAGGCTTTACCTCATAGTTTCTGGCTTGAGGCTGTCATGTGTGCAGCATATGTACTGAACAGGTGTCCCACTAAAGCGCTGCAGTCTATCACTCCATATGAGGCTTGGCATGACCGCAAGCCATCTGTTGCTCATCTGCGTGTTTTTGGTTGTTTGGCATATGCACTAGTGCCTGAACAACATCGCATAAAATTGGATGATAAGGCAGTAAAATGTCTTTTCGTTGGGTATAGTTTTGAAAGTAAAGGCTATCGTTTGTATCATCCACAGACTAAACGCATTCTGGTTAGCCGTGATGTTGTTTTTGTGGAAGATGCTATTCAGCCATTGCTTTCATGTACCAAGGAGACATCTGTTAGCTCCAAAGACATGTATGATACTTTGATGCCTCTTTTTACAGGTGGACAGTCTAGTGTTGTTCCTAATGAGGCAACTTCTCAGCCTTTGCAGGTTTCATATGATGATGTAGATCATTCCATTTCTTATGCAGATTTACATGATGCACTTGTTGATGAGAGAGCTGATATTGAGCAGGCAAAAACTATGCCAAAATGGTGGGTGCAGACTTTGCATGACAGCAAATTAGAAGCAGCTTTTTCATATCGTACTCATTTAGTTTTCATAGTGCCTCCTTTGCATCAGATTGCTATGCTATGGCTGCGTCTAGTCTCTGTGATGAGAATGAGCCTGTTTCTTTTGATGAAATACAAAATTCAGAAAATTGGATGGCTGCTATGCAATCTGAATATGATGCTATAATGAAGAATGGTACATGGTCTTTATGTGACTTGCCTCCTGGCAAGAGGGCCATTGGCACTAAGTGGGTATACAAGTTGAAGCCTAAACTTGATGGTACAGTTGACAGGTATAAGGCTAGGCTAGTTGCAAAGGGTTATGCGCAAGAAAGAGGCATTGATTTTGATGAAACCTTTGCACCTACATGCCGTATGACTACTGTTCGGAGCATTTGTGCACTTGCAGCCCATCATGGTTGGAATGTACACCAATTAGACATCAAAACAGCATTTCTTAATGGTGACTTGCATGAAGAAGTGTATGTTTTTCAGCCCCGTGGCTTTGTGCAGAAAGGGCATGAAAACCAGGTGTGCAGGTTAAAGAAGGCATTATATGGTTTAAAGCAAGCACCTCCTGCTTGGTATGAGAAGATACATGCCTATCTGGTTGCACATGGTTTTGAGAACAGTCCAACTGAAAGCACCTTATATGTTAAGCTTGCTAATGATGTGCTTCTGATCATTGTTGTCTATGTTGACGACATGCTGCTCACTGGTCCTATTGAGAAGCATATTGCTGATTTCAAGGCTGATTTGCATGCCTCATTTGAGATGTCTGATTTGGGGCATTTGCATCACTATTTGGGCATTCAGTTTATGCAAGTTGATGGTGGAATGGCTTTGTGTCAAACGAAATATATTGACACATTATTGCAGCATTTTGGCCTTGAAGACTGTAATCCTATTGCCACTCCTATGGAGACAGTTTTACGATTGAGTCTTCATGATGCTGGAGATGCATTTGATGCTATTCTCTATCAGCAGGCTGTTGGATGCTTGATTTACTTATGCATTACTCAGCCAGATATTCAGTTTGTTGTCTCACAGATGAGCAGGTTTATGCATTGCCCAAGAGTCATGCATTGGAAGGCGGTTAAGCGCATCTTTCGCTACTTGAGTGGCTTAGCTACTTGGGTTGTTTTATCCCAAGGGGGGATCACTACCGCCAGATTTGCATGCTTTTTCTGACTCAGATTGGGCTGGTTGCTATGACACTCGTGTGTCCACCAGTGGTTTTTGCTTCATGCTTGGTAGCTCATTGTAGCTCAGTGATGAGTAGCACCTCCTTTAATGTCAATCCGGGAAGACGTGAGGATGGTATGATGACCTCGAGCAAGTGAAGGAACAAGTGCGTGAGTGAGAAGCACACTAACATGCACACACATACACACGCACGTGCACACAAGGCAAGAGAAAAGAGAGGGACAATGGAGTTCTTTTAGATTACTTCCCAAATGCTCATACAAGTTCAAATCTATTACAAGCTAACCTCAAAAATGAGCTCTCTAGCTCTATTTATAGTTTTTGACTAGTTTTTGGCCTTGTCCAGACCTAGTGTCCGGCCTAGTTAAAAATTAGGTTCTCTGGCCTATTTGGAGGTTCAAACGGAGTCTAGAAAATGTGACAACTGATAGGTAGGTACTTCTAAAGCTCCTCAAGCTCAAGGACTCCTTGGCTTGCACAAAATGGAGCTACAAAAATATGAAATGGTATTTACAATGGTTTTTAGTGATGAAAATCACTACTTTTGTAGGGATTTCTTCTAACATTTTGACATACATTTCCTGGAGCTCCCTACTTGCTCCTCCTTCTTGTGGGTCCACCTCTTGGATATGCTTTAGCTTCATGAAAAAAATAAATGGCCTACTTGCCAGATCTTCGTTGACTACTCTGTCTGCTTGTGCCTTCTCTGCGCTGCGACTCCCTTCGTTGACTTCCTTGTCTTGTGAGTCCTTCAGTTCCTTGGCTGCCAATACCCCCCCCTCTCTCGCATCTGTCGTCTCTTACAGACCCTTGTTGAGTGGGTCGTTGGATGTAGTACTCCACAACGTGGGTGGCTAAGTGATGTTCTGCTATTCACAACCCTTTGGCCAAATCAGTGAGTAGGGCATCCCAGTCTACTGGCCCTGGAACTTCTGGATGTGGCATACGTAGCTTTTTGGAATGTAGGGCTTGTTCCATCGCAAACAAATGTAATAGATGAGATGGTCTGGGAATGAATATCTCGGAATGATATTCCCAGAACCCTGTGATGAACATTTCTTCAAACGTCTGTTTGAAGCAGGTAGGTAGATACTTTATACGAGCATGCCACGCATATACGACGTTAATGGATGGTGTGGTGCTCATATCGTAGACAAGGTCCTGATTCCCTTCATTAAATCCAATAGCTAAAAGATGAGGTTCTTTGATATTCTTAAATGTCCTGAATGTAACCAACATGAGCTCAAAAATTTTTAGGCACATCTGTGCCATGACATTTGAGACATTCTTGAACCTGAATGCCCACTGTCAGATGGTTGAAATCATGTAGTTGACTGTGGGTTGGCCATGAGGAGGTGCTAGGTACACATAATTTAACCACTTTTCACATCCTTTAACTGTCAAAACTGTTTTGGTGTACTCCGGCCAAGACCTTCTTCGGAAGACATGGCAGTAGCAGGGATTATATTTGATATATAGAGGCATGTTATTCCACGTGCGTACCATCGCAGGGTAGGTTTCAAGCAGGCGGATCCTCCAAGTAGGTTGATGTATATTCCCCTGCTTGGCACTTGTCGGGATGTCATCCAGTGCAAACTGTGTCACCAAGGTTGGTTCTTTTGTTGTGCGTTGCTTGATTTCAGCATTGTAATCCACCATTAATACACAGAATGGAACATACAGATCATCGGACGTGCCAATCCACCTATGATGGGAGAGGTTTCTGAAGTAATCCGATTTTATGACGACTTCTTCCAATCGTGACATAGATGCTATCTGAACTGCAACTCTCTCATCATGGCTTGTAGCAACCTTCTCCAACCTTTGCATCCATTCAGGCGCTTCGATCTCAATCGTGTCCATTCCTTCTTCTGTTTGCTTACCTCCGGATGTTGGCATGGGAACATATGGGTCTTCAAAGATCTTCTCCACTTGAATTGGCACTAAGTCTTCAGGTTCTGATTCCGCTAGGGGAGAGGGTTGACGCTCGTATTGAAGAACTTTACTTCGTAGTTCTTCTAGTTCTGCTCTGAGTTCTGCGACTTCTTCTGAAGTGTCGACTGTTATTGTGACCTTGCTTGGTGACTCCTGCTCCGTTGCCAATTGCTTTAGTAGATCATCTCTTTCTCTTTCTAATGCTGTGTGGGCTTCCGGGAGGTCGGCATGGGTTTCCAAGATGATTTGCATATTTCCAGATGGGATAGCCTTGAAATTCTCTGGGTCGATTTCCTGTGGTGAACCCTCCATCGCTGCTTCCAAGTTTTCTTCGTTCTGTTTCTGCAATCTCTTATTCTCTTCGAGTGTTGCGGACATGTGCTTCCGTAATAGGGCGAGATTGCGTCGGAGCTTGAGATTGTCTGTGATCTGAGCATGTAACAAGTCGTCGAGTTGTTGTTTTTCTTCAGTATCTGACTGGGGTGGATTGGCGACTAATTGATCATGTTGTGCTTGCAATGTAGTATACTGCTGTTGTAATAGCCGCTTCTCCTTCTCTAATTCAATGAATCTTGCTTGGAGTTGTTCATGGCTTCTGAAGAGACTCGTATGCTGTGCGTCTAGGTGCTAGTAATGTTGTTGCAGTTGAGACATACATTGGTACATATTATTAAATACATTATTAATGGGAGTGGATGCGGGAAAGGTGTTGAATGCAGAAGGAAAGGGAAAAGGGAATGGGAGCGTGTATGTTGTGCTTGAAAAGGGTGAAGTTGGTGGTGGGGGAATGGGAGATTGTGGACGTATGGGGGGAGGGAGGGGTGCGGAGGTGGGTGATATGTCCATGAGATCAAAGGTGGATGTGGTCGTGGGAGTGATTGTGAACATGGGAATTGTGGGTGCGGTGATGGTGGTGAAGGTGTAAAGCGGTGTGTGTAGTTGTGAATATGAACCACCAGAAAGTGTGATCGGGGGAACGGGGTTTTCCGTGGCTACAATTAGAATTACAGAGTCGGTAGTAGTGTAAACAAGAGAGGTGGAGGTCGGTTGTGTAGGTTGTGTGGGTTGACTAACGGTCTGTGCTTCAGTATGGGAAGTGGACCCTGGGGCTGTGACAGTAGTGGTTACACTGGTAGTGGGAGGTGAAGGTGGTGGAGTTGGAGGGAGAGGGGGTGCATTGGTTTTATGGGCTTCCTCAGTGTCATGGATAGTATGAGTTGTGCCCATAGATGTGGTGCCCTGTGGTTCTGATACTAATACATTCATTTGTTTTCCTGATCGAGGGGGGCGTCCGTATTGTCATTTCGATCGTCGTGAATATGCAAGAGTAGTATGCACCGTCTCCGGTACCCCCAACGCATCAGAGATCATGTCAAGGGTTGCTCGGTATTGCTCATCCACACCTTCCTCCTCAAGGATTTGGTTCATGAGGGATTTTCCTGCTGCCAAGGACAGTTTGTGTTGTTCTTGAACTCGGTTGATAGTATCATACAACTTTTTCAATTGCTTCGTATAAGCCGGGGCACCCTCAAGTTCCTGTAGAACTTCTTGCTCATCTTCCTGCTCTTCTTCGTCGGATAGTCCCTCTTGTTCGTCCTCTTGTTCGTCTTCTTCATCATCCTGCACTTTGACTACGTCTGGTTGGACTGGGTGGGGTTGGTTT
The DNA here is from genome assembly GCA_020310875.1 of Ceratopteris richardii. Lineage (NCBI taxonomy): Eukaryota > Viridiplantae > Streptophyta > Polypodiopsida > Polypodiales > Pteridaceae > Ceratopteris > Ceratopteris richardii. Next base: position 202,935,139 of record CM035411.1, read on the forward strand.
GTGACTGTCTGCTGCCCGCTTGCCTGCTCTGCCTCCACTTCTAAATTTGTAGCATTGATTATTCTAGCTACCTCTTCATCAGTTAGATCTTCTAATGTAAAGCCGTGAGGAAACTCTAAGTCGGTTCGTATAGGAGGAAACACCAGATTCGGTCCATCTGTGCTATGTCTTGGTAATCTGATAGTGAAGGGTTGCACACGCCTTGGAAGCCGTGGAGTTGTCTCTGGTGTCAGTGTCGCACCGCGGGCTTGTGCACAGGGCATCTGAACTGCACCTCTCATTTTCTTGGATGGAGGCCCTGCGGTGGATACTCTACGTTGGAATTCTTGCACCCTGGTCCAAATAAGTGCCCTTTGAACTGGCACATCATATGCCAAACATCTGTAAACAATCCTTGTGAGAGCACAACATCCATATAGTACTGACTTTTGCTTCTTATACCACCGTTGATGAGCCAAGTGGATTTGGTCAATAATCTAGTGAGGCATGTTGATTGTCAAATCGAAGGCATCTGCTAAATATAGACTGAACCATATCTTCTTGGGTGGCATTGTGAACCTCTCTTGAGCGGGGAATGCAAAATGCTGCATGACCATTTGCAAGTGAATGGCAATAGTCGGTGTCATTGCCACCATGTCTTTTAGTTTCGTCAGATTCCTGTTCTTCATGTTATCTGGGACCATTGTCTCTTTTTCGGTGGGGATATGCATACCTTTCATGTCGAGGGCTTCTCTTACCAAATTATTCTTCAATTTGAACCGCTTCACCTCATTGCCCCTTGTGAGAGAAGGGAGGACAAAGGTGTTGTATCCCTTTTTCTCTTTGCTCGGAGTGAGGGTGCTAATCAAATACGAGCATCTAAGAAAGTCGAGCTTTGGCAACTGGGCTTTGAAGTAATCGTATAGTCCCGCTTTCTTCCATATCAGTTTCAGCCCTTCATTATTTTGAAGTCTTTCGAATTCCTTGGTGAAGAAATGATACTTGCCCTAGCGCCCGTTGAACTCTATCTCTGCCTCCCATAGGTAAGTGCCTTCCCCCAGAGGTCCTGCCACGTCACTGAACCAATGTGAGTTTTTGCTGACTGGCATTGTGTGCCCCTGTGGAGGATTCTGCACCGGTATGGCATGTAACGCTCTCAATGCCACTGGACGCTCCTTCAATTCCTCCTCAATAGGAAGACTTTCAATATCCACAATCTGAGGGCTGGTGCCCGCCTGGGAGCTAGTTCCGGCCTCGGCCATATCGAGGAAACTGGTCACCAGTTCTGTGAGAATATACAAAGGAATGTTAACATTGCAAACGGACACCAAGCGTTCATGTGTCCCCGTTACAACATTAACATGACTTTAGTGAGAGATTAGTTGGTCAACAAGTACTCGGTAATCATGTGTGTAATCAGGGAATGGATAATCCTAAGAGCTAAATGGAAAGGTGTGGTGTATGAGTGATGTAGTTAGTAAGTTGGTATGAATTTACAAATGAGGGTCGAGGGGTTTATTACACGTTTTGGGCTGCCAAACAAACAGAATGGCTGTTGGTCTTGATTTTGTGGAGACTTTGGAGGGCTTTATAAGAGTGTCTGCTTGGAAATGAGGCTTTTTAGGGACCCATTTACAAGTGATTCTACTTGTCCGCATGGAAAAATATGTGTTCGTGCGTATGTGTTAGAATGGGTATCAGATGTTCGAGTGAGTGAACCATGTTGTACAGGGTGTGGCCTCTGTGTAGCTATTTGAGCCCGCAAGCAAGCCTTAGGCACCCAGATTTGTCTTGATTGTGGGCCAGCCTTCATCGACTTCTTGGGTACCCAGATAGACTTGATTTTCGCAGAAGAATTTCTGAAAGACTTCTTATTAGTGTCGTGTTGTTGATTACTAATAAGAATCTTTGCCCATGTGGTTGGCTTGATCACAACAGGCTGTTCGCCTTTCCGCACCCACACTTGTTTCAATGGCTGAGACATCCTGCTTCTCACGTTCATTTGGCCTCCGGCATAGGTAGTCTTTTGTATTTGATCCGTCATTGGTTGCTGCATCCCTCTGACCTTTGGAAAAGAAGGGAGTTTCGTTGTGTCCTTGACTTCTTTATTGAAATCATCATTCCTCTGCATCACATAGTTTTGGACAAGAACAGCATGGTCATCTTCATGTGTACTCCTAGAAGGACCAGGAGTGTGTGCCTTGCCTAATTCCTTGAGTGCTTCACTTTCTAATTCAATTGTAATGTGTTCCTCATTGACCCAAACCTGAAGAAGTCCACTTCTGAGGTTTAAATTGACTGCATGGTCATAGATCCAATCTTGACCCAAGACCAGAGGCTCAGTGAGGTCCTCATCTTGACACACAAGTACTTTCACTATCATTAAAGCATCTTGAATGTGGAGGGGAAATTCCACCTCGCCCATGCAAGGGGTTTCCACGCCTCCCAATCCTATGAAATATGCCTCTATAGGATTGACTTTTAATTTCAATTCTTGACAGTAAGAGAGTCTCACCGCACTAGTGGCTGCACCTGAGTCAATCAATGTTCGCACAGTCTTTGCGCTAATTTCTCTAAGGTCACAAATGTGCGTCGATCGATTATTCTATGGGCACTTATTCCGGAGACTTCACACATTGCCATATGATCTCCTAGGTCCGCATAGTCATCTGCCCTAGGCTGATCCCTACCCTGTCGTCTCAACTTCATCCTTCTGATGCGTTCTAAAGCTTTTGCTTGAGCTTCTTCTCGAATTCGCTTTTCTTCCTCTTTGCGTTTCTTGGCAATGTTGAGTCGATTTAGCATCTCTTCAGTCAGAGGTTCCTGATATAACTTGACTCTGCACCCGCTTATGTAGCTAGGTAGAATATCGCCTTCTAATGTGGCTAGTTGTACTGCTCCACTCGTTGAGATCCTATTTATGATCATAGGTCCATAGCCATGCTTCTCTAATTTTCTCGCATGTTGCTTCAGGGTGTAGACTAAAACTAAATCTCCGGACTTCAATCCTTTATCCTTAACATGGGCATCAAAGTAAGCCTTCTGTCATTTTTTAGCTGCATATATTCCTGCGGCAGCCCTCAGTCTTGTTTCTCCTAATCGCTCAAGGTCGAAGATCCTAGAGGAGAGCTCATGGCCCGTCCACTCATGCTCCTGTGCTACCTTTAGTGTAGGTATCAAGAAGTCCAATGGTAGCACTGCATTTTGGCCAAATACCATCTGAAAGGGTGTGGCTTGGAGTACCGTTTTATAGGCAACTTGGTATGCCCAAACAGCATGGTGTAGCTGTTTGTCCCAATCAGAGCGTTTATTATTCACCAATTTAGTCAACACATTGCATAGAATCTTATTTGTGCTTTCTGCTTGCCCATTAGCTTGTGGATGGTAGGGGGCAGACTTCTTGTGTATAACCAAGAACTCTTGGAGAAGATTTTCGATAACTTCATTCAAGAAGTGAGTCCCCCTATCACTGACTAGCTCTATGGGTAGCCCGTATCTTGTGAATACATTCTCAAATAAGAACTTAGCCGTCGTTTGAGCATCGTTCTTCGTGGTAGCTTTCACTTCTACCCACTTGGTTAGATAGTCTGTGGCCACAATGATATATTCATCATGTGAACCCTTAGCTGGGGGATTAATAGGACCAACAGAGTCTATTCCCCACTTAGAGAATGCACGTCCACCCATCATAGGTTTCAAAGGCATCTCATCTTTGCGTATAGGATACTGAGTCCGCTGACAGACATCACACCTCTTCACATAGGTATGTGCATCCATGTGAAGGGTCGGCCACCAAAGACCTGCAAATAATATTCCCTTGATCACCCGATCTGGTCCAAAATATCCTCCTGCTACACCTTGGTGAGCAGTTTCCAAGATCTTAAGATATTCGCTCTCATGGACACATAATCTGAGGTAACCATCTTTACCACGCTTATATAGATTATCACCAATGAGTGATCTTTGTCTGGCCAGTGTCATATCTTGAGGGAATGTTCTCGTCCTCAAGCAGGCTACTAATGGTTCACTCCAATCTGGCACTATGGACACATGATAAAGAGTGGCATGCTCCACAGGTGGTTTAGTGCAACAGATTGGGCATTCCTTGCACAACTTATGGACATCTGCTTCCATAGTAGGCCAATGCACTCCGAGTCTCCTTAGTGTCTGTAGGGCTCGTTGCCTTGAGTAGTGTTGCTCTAATGCACCTACATGTGCTAATTGCAACCATTTAGCGTACTCATCCTCTTCCACACAACAAGCTAGGATTCCTTGATCTGTGTGCTTGTACATAGTTCCTGCCATGATCTGGTATTTTTGGGCTTTTATTATCTCCCTATCTTGAGTGTTTATGACTGGGTGGTTGGGCCCATATGTCAACACTAGCACTAATGGCTTAGCCCACTGAGGTACAACTTCCAAATTAAACAAGTAACATCAGGAAGGTCATCCGACACTCCTTGTGGGGCTCCCCCAGATGTGAGCCTAGAGAGATGATCTTCTCTCAAGTGAGTCTTCCCTTTCCTCACCACTACTTCAAAGTCATATTCCATTAGTAAGAGAAACCATCTTACTAATCGGCATGTATTGCATGGTTTGTTTACCAAGTACAATAATGCCTGATGATCGATAAAAAATTTAAACTTATTTGCAAGCAAATAGTGTCTAAACTTTTTAACTGCATATACCATGCCTAATCCCTCTCGTTCAGTGGTGGTATAATTTTGTTCAGCTGCATTCAACTGTCTACTAGCGTAGGCAATTGGAAGATCCATATTACCTTTGCCCATAGGTTGTGCAAGCACACATCCAATGGCATAATTGGATGCATCCACGTGAACATGAAATGGCTTATTCCAATCTGGTGTGGTCAAGATTGGTGCTGAACACAATCTTCTTTTGAGCTCATTGAAGGAGTCCTCACATTCATTAGTCCACTCAAAGTTAGTCAAAATCCCATACAGAGGCTTTGCTATGATGGCATACATGTGTATAAACCGTCGGTAATAACCACAATGCCCCATGAAAGCTTGTACTTCCTTGACATTCTTTGGCCTAGGTAGCTCGGCTATGGCTCTTACTTTCTCTTGATCGGTGGATATGCCATTCTTTGACACTATGTGTCCTAGAAACTTGCCTTTCCTGACCATGAAAACACACTTTTCTGGGTTCAGGCAGACTTGATACTCTCTACATTTGTCAAAGATTTGCCTGAGTTCTGGTATATGTGTCTGTCTAATGTTGGAATGAGCACAGAGATCATCAACATAGACCTCTAAATTCTTCCTCAAGAACTCTTTAAACACGTGACACATCAATCTTTGGAAGGTTGCAGGAGCATTGGTAAGCCCAAATGGCATTACTCTAAAGGCAAATATGCCCCACTCTGTAGCTGTCTTATGCTGATCGTCTGGAGCTATGGCTACTTGATTGTAACCCGAAAATCCATCAAGGAAGCTGTACACTTCCTTGCCTGCTACTCTTTCTAGCAGATGCTCAGTGATAGGAAGCGGATAGTTGTCTCGAATAGTGGCTGCATTAACCTTCTTCAAGTTAATGCACACACGTAGCTTTCCATTCTTCTTGGGCACCACCACAATGGGGGATACCCACTCGGTGTGCTCAATTTCATAGATGAATCCAGCTTCTACTAGTCTATCTATCTCCTCTTTGATCTCAGCAGCATAATTATCGTTATATGTATATGGCTTCTGTTTAGAGGGTTTCGCGTCTGAGGTCATGGGAATTGTGTGTGAGCATATGTCGGGGTCAACACCTTTCAAATCCTTGTAACTCCAAGCGAATACATCTCTGTATTCTCTTAGCAAGGCTATTAATGCATGCTCTTCTTCCGATGTTAGGTCATGGCCTATGTACGTGCATCTCTCCTCTCCTTCTTTTAGGGCTACCACTATTCTCTTGGTGGTTTCTTTGTTATCATAGGCCTCTCCTGATTGAGCCTCTCGTTTTGGCATCCTTACCATGACTCTTCTATCATCTACCTCATACTTTTTAAAGTTTTCAGGGACCTCAAACAAAGATTCTTCCTCGTCTGGTGTGACTTCTCTCTTCTTTCTTTTCTTTCCTTCATCCTTAGGGGTCACTTGTGTGGCTAACCTTACATCATTTGTAAGCTCTCCGTGTCTCTGGGGTTGAAATTCTACTTCACTGATGCAAAAGGTGGATCCATAATGATTGACTCTAGATTGGAGTCACTTCCATCCTCAAATGCATCAGGTCTAGGTTCGCATTCTTCTAGAACTGCCTCTCCCATGATGGGCTCTATGGAGAAGACTGAAATGTCATAGCCATCCTCGTCATAGTGAGGTTTCCATTGTTCTTCATTGATGGCTACATCCATTGTTGCTAAAATTTCTGCCCAGCCGTGAGGTTCAAATTCTTCATCAGGGAATACAACCGGTGCATAGGCTGGGTCTTGAATTGATCTATGTGTCTCTTTCGCACCTACTTCTCTTGCTTTTTCTCTCTTCTCTTCTTCTACTGCCACTTTACACATCCATAAGTGAGTGTCTTCCTGCATCCATGAGGATCCTGATCCTATGGAATGCACAGACTCCGTATCATCTTTGGCTCTATGGATGGGGTTCCATTGGATAGGAGGGACATCTCTATGAGAGTAATCCTCGAGATTGACTTTGGTCGTAACACCTAAGTGTTGCAAATACAAGGAACTGGTTCCCCAATCCTGTACTACTTGCAACTGTCGCATAAATGGTCTTCCCAAAATCATCTCATAGGCATGATTTTTGCTAAAGTCACATATAGCAAATGTGTGCTCAAACTCTACACCACATGTAGTGAGAGTTATTCCTTCTAGCAAGCCTAAGGGTCTTTCTATGTGACCATCAGCCATTTGCAATTTCATCCTCGTGGGCCTGAGTGCTGGCTTGCCCCAACGTTTCCATAAGGAGGTGGTAGCAATTGCAACTCCTGCACCCGAGTCGAGAATTGCCTTGGTTGTGTATCCTTGATGTGTGATGGGAAGATAGGTGTTTCCTTCTTCACCTTCACTCATATCTCCTATCTTGTCTAGAGCAATTTCTGGCACTGTCCTATGAGAACCTACCTGGGAACATGGTTTGGCTATCGCTGGTACTTGTTTGGCTACATGCTTCCATAGTTCCGGCCTTACCTTGAGTAGCTCTTCTAAAGTGAGGTTACAGTGCACTTTAGTGTTCCTTATTATCTCCGTATTCCTAGGTATGACTGAGTCTTCGTTTCTTACCATGACTATGGGTGTTCTCATACACGTGGACTTTGCTTCCCATGGGCCTGTGAAATGGGGTAGTTCTTGTAAGGAATTAGATTCGAAGTCTAATCTCTCCTGAGATTGAGTGCTCTCCTGCTCTTCATAAATGGATGGGATGTCTTGTGGGAATTGGTCGTGTGCATCATCCACAAGTTCAATGGGAGGAGGGACTTCACTTTCTTTAGCCCATTTGTCTTCTTGAATCTCTCGTAGGAATTCTGGTGTGAACCGATTCATAGAAGAAGATGTGTCTGGATCCGTAGAGTTAGGCACATAGGCTTCCTGGGGGTTAAATACTTACTCAACAAACCACAAGCGACTGGTAGAATATGGAGGTGGTTATTGTTGTTCCAGGAATTTGATATTTTCTATAGTCCATAGACCAAGTAAAGAAAATGTAATGGCGGACCACTTATCCCGGATTAACATAATGGATCAAGCAATTGGGGTAAATGATGATTTTCGAGATGCCAATTTGTTTACTGTACAAGCTCAATTTGTTGGCATGAGGACATGAAGTACTTTATTACAACTGGAATGTACCCAGAAAAGGCAAGCTCAAAGCAAAAGAAGAGGCTACTAATCAGCAACATACCATTTACCATTATTCTAGGCAAACTATACAGGCATGGGAAAGACGGTTGTTTGAGGAAATGCATAGAAAAGGAGGAGACATGGGATATCCTAACAAAGGCACATGAAGGTCCAGGTGGTGGGCACCTTCCAGGTCATATCATGGGCCAAAGAATTCTAGATGCAGGATTATGGTGGCCCACCATTTTTAGGGACTCAAATGATAGGGCTAAGATATGTGACATCTGCCAACGATGCGGCCCTAAACCCACCAACCCCCTGATAGTAGCTACAAATTGGCAACCATTTGAGAAGTGGGGATTGGATTTTGTAGGTCCTATATATCCTCCCTCTTTCCCACATAGATATAAATATTTATTAATTGCAATAGATTATGCTACAAAGTGGTCTGAAGCAATCGCTTCACCTGATTGCAAAGCACAGACAGTGGCTTATTTTTTATTCAGCAATATTTTCTGCAGGTTTGGGTGTCCTCTGGAGATTTGCACAGACCAAGGAACACACTTTGTGAATAAGATTTTACATGAAATCTTTAATAGGTATAAAATTAGTCATACGACTTCATGCTCTTACTATCCCAGGGCAAATGGCCAAACAGAGTCCACAAATAAGGTATTAATTACCATGTTGTGGAAGGAATGCAAGCTACAACCGGCTACTTGGGGTAATGCTTATCTTGGTACATTGTGGGCATATAGATTAGCCTATAAACAAACAATAGGGTTTTCTCCATTTCAACTGGTTTATGGGATTGCCCCCATATAACCATTTGAGTTCATACATGGATCGATCAGAATTGAAGGGGTTCAAACAAAAAGAGGCTCAAAGGTCACAGATAGACTCACAACTTTGCACAAATTGGAAGAATCCCGGATTCTAGCCTCTAGACAGTTAGTGCAGATTCAGTTCAAGAGAAAGGAAACTCATGACAAAAACTTGTGGCCTAAAACTTTGAATCAAGGTGAGTTAGTTCTGTTACACAGACCACAGATGTCTACTCAAGCTAAAGGGAAATGGATCCCACACTTGGAAGGCCCCTTTCGAATTAAAAAGATGTTGAATTGGGGTGTTGTGGAGTTAGAGACGCTAAAAGGAGAGGCCTTGCCACTGGTCAATATATCAAGGCTCAAGGCCTATCATCAGCAGCAATGAAGATTCATGGATCACCTGGAACTTGCAGAATTTGTCAAGGTTGTACATAGCCTTCTCATGTCTTTTTTGCTTAAGTTTTGGTAGTTTTTATCCACTTTCATACCTGTTCCTTTGATTTTTTAGCAAATTTAGCAATCCTTTCATAGCCTTTGCATAAGCACAATTTTTGGGAATTTTTCAAGCATTTTTAGAAATTTTTTCAAAATTTTCCATCCTTTTCAAAAGTCATTTTCTTGCCATATTGGAGGAATAAAGGAAGCTATCTGTGGGTTTTGAGTGAAAAACTAGCCTAGACTTGTAGGAAATTTTTTAAGAATTTTTTGAGATTTTTTTGGATTTTTTTGCTTTTTTTTAGATTTTTTAGGGATTTTTTCCATAATTTAGATATTTTCACCCAACCCACGCCCCCTTTAAAAAAAAAAAATCCGGCCACCCCCTCGCCCGCCCTCCCCCCCTTAAAGAAAAATAAAAATAAAAAAAAAACCGCCGCTACCCCCCACCCATCCCCCACCATTCCCCCCCACCGTTCCCCCACCCACCCCCATCGTCCCCCCCACCGTTCCCCCACCCACCCCCCACCGTCCCCCCCACCCACCCCCCACCGTCCCCCCACCCACCCCCCACCGTTCCCCCACCGTTCCCCCACCGCCCCCCCACCCTCCACCATTCCCCCACCCACCCCCCACCGTTCCCCCACCCACCCCCCACCATTCCCCCCCCCCCACCGCCCCCCCACCGTTCCCCCACCCACCCCCCACCAACCCCCCATCGTCCCCCCCACCCACCCCCCACCGTTCCCCCACCCACCGCCCCCCCACCCACCCCCCACCGTCCCCTCCACCCCCCACCATTCCCCCACCCACCCCCCACCCACCCCCCACCGTTCCCCACCCACCCCCCACCGCCCCCCACCCCCCACCGTCCCCCCACCGCTCCCCCACCCACCCCCCACCGTCCCCCCCGCCACCCCCCACCGTTCCCCCACCCACCCCCCACCGTTCCCCCACCCAACCCCCATCGTTCCCCCTCCCACCCCCCACCGTTCCCCCACCGTCCTCCCCACCGTTCCCCCACCATCCCCCCCCCCCCACCGTTTCCCCTCCCCCCCCTTAAACTATATATTATTTTTTATTTTCTTTGGTCCATGCTTTTGGCTCTAGATTGTGCCTTGGATGGCCGTTTTTTTCAAACTTGGGGTCATTTTTAGGTATTTTGGCACTTCCATTTCTCACATGTTTTTCATTCACCACATGGTCCACATAGTCTATTTTCACTTTGTTTTTCCTTTTGTTTCAAAATTTCACATATGCAACCCCTGTAGCTCTACTTTTTTATCATTTTGGCCATCTACAGAGCCCATAATCCTACTCCCTCAACCTCCCTTTACCCTTCTACCCATCCCCATCCTTAACCCTCCCTGTCCTATCAATCTCAACCCCCTCAGCCCTCCCTTCCCCCTCCTTTCTACCCTCCCATTGCTCTCCTTTGCTTTTCCATGCCAAAATTCCACTTTTGGGTTCTTCTCTGGTGCTTGTTCTCTTCTACCCCTAGTGGACTTGGTAGATGTTCAAGTGTCTCTTTTGAAGATTTTGCAGCACAAGAATCATGGCATCATCTCTGCTCGAATTTTGGTTTAGCTCTCCGGGACCGAGAGCACATTAGGTGGTGGGCATCTGTTGAGCCCATAACAGTCATATCGATCAAAGTCAATTATAGTCAAAGTCAACTATAGTCAAAGTCAACAAGATCAAGGTCAAAGTCAATAGGGGCAAAGTCAAAGTGTTCGAGGTGCAGGTGTCAAGGTGCATAGGTAGTGCACAATTAATTGTCCACAAAGGGTAAAGTTGCAGAAAATTGGTTGCAGGTTGTAGAGGTATTTCTGTAAATTCCCTAAGGTTCAAAGTGTTTTTAAAGTGTTTTGGAAGGTTCAGGTGAACCCTCCTTTATGTGCACAAGTGAAGAATTAAAAGACAAAATGTGAAGGTATGTGAAGTGGCAGCGTACGCAGAAGTGAAAGTATGGCCCCCAATTAAATTTTTTGTTTTAGTCTAAAGTCATTACAAGACAAAACAGGGATTCATTAGCTGCCCACTTTTGGAGACAATCTTGGGACATCAAAGTGAGCACCAAGATACTCTTGCAGTTATGATCGTATGTGAATCGACACTCAAATCAAGGCAAAGACTATTCTTGGACCAAGCAAGTGCAAGCAAGACTAAGCAAGGTGAGCATAGTCTAAGTAAGGCAAGAGAAGTGCAAGAGACACACAGTGTGCGAGGCAGAGAAGTGAAGTGCAAGGTGTGCATGAAGAGTGACTAAGAAGTGTGTAGAGAGGGTAAAGATATTCACTCCCAAGGATCCCAAGGTCTCATTGAAGTTGTGTGCATGCCGACAAAAGGTGTGTCCATCCCTCCCCCTTATTGAAAGCTTGGTGCAAGGTGTGCACAAGTGCAGGCTTGGAGAAGGTGGAGGTTTGGTGCACGGAAGGCCGGCAGCAACAAGACCTTGGGTATTTGGTATTTTGTGTTTGAGCTCTCTGTGGGATTCTACAGAGAGCATTGGATTGTATTTGGCATCACCATTGTATTTGTCTTACTATAATCAATCGACAGAGGCTTCCAGTGTATATCTTTCTTCTTGTCTTTCCCTTTTCTCCTACAAATACTCAAATCCCTTCTTGTCCAAGAATCCCCCAACAATTTGCTATCTCTCAGATGAGCAGGTTTATGCATTGCCCATGTGTCAAGTATTGATGGGAGGTCAAGTGCATCTTTCGCTATTTGAGTAGTACCCGACTATTTGGATTGCTTTATCCCAAGGGGAGATCACTACTACCAAATTTACATGCTTTTTCTGACTCTAACTGAGCTAGTTGTTATGACACTCGTGTGTCGACCAATGGTTTTTGCTTCATGTGTGGTAACTCATGCATATCTTGGTTGAGAAAGAAGCAGCCTACTATGGCCACTTCTAGTTGTGAGGCTACCAAATTTACATGATTTTTCTAACTCTAACTGGGCTAGTTGTTATGATGCTCGTGTGTCCACCAATGGCTTTTGCTTCATGCTTGGTAACTCATGCATATCTTGGTTGAGAAAGAAGTAGCCTACTATGGCCACTTCTAGTTGTGAAGCTAAGTATAAAGCAACTTTCATAGTGACTATTGAGTGTGTGTGTGGCTCATATGCCTTTTGGTTGATTTGGGTGTTGGTCAATCTTCTACCACCACCATCTTCACTGATAGTTAGAGCGCATTGGTAGTTGCGAGGAACCCTATGTTCCATGCTTGCACAAAGCACATTGAGGTGCTATCATTATGTCAAGGAGAGGTTCTCTGTTGGAGAGACTAGTTTGGCATATGTGCCCATAGAGGATAACATTGCAAATCTTTTCACAGGTTTGCCTAGGGAGAAGTTTGAAGCTTTTCGCAAAGCTTTGGGATTACTTCCTTTTGTGGATTGATCTCTTTCCACATAGCTTGGCACTTCCTTATACATGAGTGTCAGCTCCTTGTTCATTGTCATATTATGGAAGTGGACCCCCTTGGTGAGGTGGCATGCTCACATGGAATCATAACGGAGCCTATACTCTTGATTAGAAAAAGAGAAAAGGAAAGGAGGAGCGAGAGAGAGAGCGCACACACTCCTCTCCGTGATGACAGGGGATGCATAAGTGACCATTGGGGGTGTCGTTCTAACTGCTCGGGCATGGCTGGGAGGTTAAGAGACCATGTTCTCTATGTGTTACACCAGGAGACGAGGGCAGATGATGTATTAGTGGTATCGGAGGCACAAATCAGTCATTGTGGGATGCATGCAATATTATATCTTTTCTCCACCGCTCAATATGCACAAGTTATTATATGCAGCAAAGTTATGGAGGAAGAAGGGGGGTTAAGTGTTTTGACCTGTGCGAGGCATCTATGGAATCATGTCGTGGTGCTCGTTTTCTAGAATCTGGTATCTCGTTACTTCTTAGCCCCGGAATAAGCACTATAAGCACCTATTTTCTACTGCCTCGGCTATGTTTTGCATTCCCTAGATCAATACGAATGAGTACCCTCCAGAAGTTACTTGGAAATTTTCCCTCCATGATCACGAAAAATCCACCCTTGTGTATCATCTCCTCGAATACACCAAGATCATAAGAAAAAGGGTCATGTGCAGCCTCGATATCTTGACAAGCAGAAGGTTGAAAGGGAAAGAGGCATTACTATGAAAGCGCAAACAGCTACAATGTTTTATGACTATGTATGGGCAAACAATGATGGAGTTAACCATGCTTCATCCCTTGTAGAGAGATCATATCTTTTGAATTCAATTGATATGCCAGACCATGTGGACTTTAGTTATGAGGCGTCAAGGTCCCATGCTATTTGTCAAGGAGTTCTGCTTGTGTTAGATGTTGCTCAGGGTGTGCAAGCCTGGACTGTAGCTAATTTTTATTTAGCATTTGAGGTTGAACTAGCTAGATTCCAGTGATCAATAAAATAGACCAAGCTAGTGCTTAACCAGAAAGACCCATAGAACAATTGAAATCTTTATTCGACCTTAATCCCAAAGATGCACTCCTTACATCTGTTAACACTTAACACTGGAGGGGCCTTTCCAAAGGTCTTGCCTGCAATCATTGAGAAGATTACTCCTCCAAAGGGTTTAATTGCTTCTCGATTGCGATTGCTTCTATTTAATTAATGTTATGATGAATACAAGGTGTCATTTGTCATGTTGTTGTAGTTGATGGTGTTTTGCACAAGAAGAAGAAGGTCACTTCAGCTGCTATAAAGAAAACTTATGAAGTAACAAATGTAGGAATCATGCATCCAGAACTTACATCAATTGGACTGTTATTAACTGGTTAAGTAGGGTACATTAGGACTAGAATGAGATCAACAAATGAAATAAGAATTGGGGACACTCGATACCGTAATCAAAATCTAGTGATACCTCTACCTGAGTTCAAGCCTGCTAAACACATGGTATTTGTTGGGGTCTATCTAGCGGATGGGTCTGACTTTGAAGTTCTTAGCTAAGCAATTGAACATCTTATCTGTAATCATGCAAGTGTATCTATCACAAAAGAGTCCAATGGAGTACTTGGAATAGGATTCGGATCGTGGGCATGCTGCTGTTGTTCAGTCGGCTACACTCAGCAGTTCAAATTCCAAACTCAAAATTCCATTTTTGTTGTTCTGCAACTAGTTGCTCGTCTCTTTAACATTATGAGAATCCAGAAAACGTCCAAGTTGTGCTGCTTCTATTGGAAGGATGTGAAGTTTCGATTTGTTGATATATTTAGGTAGTGATGTGTGTGAACACTCTAGGACTGTCGGGGCACTTTTTTCCCTCTTTAGGAGGTTTTTTTCCCTCGGCTTGTATATATGCCTATTGCCCTAATGGGCTACTTATCTTTGTACATTCTCTAGTAATACATTCAGTCTTGCGTGTTGTGCTCCAAGCTTCTTCTTCTTCCTTGTGTTGTTCATGTGCTTCCGCAGACGTCTAACTCCAACAATTGGTATCAGAGCAGGTTGCCACTTCATCTAGGGCGTCGTCTACACCTCTTCGGTTGTAGTCTCAGATTCACACAAAATTTAGTGAGCATACTCACGGATGTTTCAAAGATCATAACAGCTTTGCTATGTGGTGCTGAAATCGCGATCTGAGCTCGTTTCAGCCTTCGAACGCACTATCGCAGCGCTTGTGCAGGCTATTTTTTCTTTTTGTGCCAAAGGCATATACCTGTTTTGGTCTGCCAGTATAAGCGTCTCGAAGTCTGCTACAGGTTTAGCAGAACTTGTCTGGGCAGTTCCGTTCAACTTTTTGAGATATAGTCAATTTTTTGCATCACGGTATTTTAGTCACCGGCCATGGCTAAAAGTAGTGATGTATTCCGTATGTTGGCTGTTGAGGATAAGTTGGATGGTACCAACTAGTCATTATGGGCTTATATGATGCGACATGTATTGGTTGCAAAAGGATTGTGGAACATTGTGCAGGGTGTTGAAAGACGTCATGTTACACCTGTGACTACAGGTACTGCAAATACAGGTGCTGGAGCTGATGGAGATGGTGTCGAAGATGATATGCAGATTCCAGTTCGTGCTGCTATTTCTGTTGCACCTACTACAGAGCAGATTCATTGGGATGGCAAAGATGCCCAAGCACATGCCTTGATAGCTCTGCCTGTCAAACGTGCCATTATTCCTCATATTCGCTCTTGTAGAACAGCTAAGATGCTTAGGATACACTTACCATATTGTACCAAGCTAGGAATGAGGCTCATGTTGCTTACCTCCGAAAACAGTTGGAGAGTGAGCACATGAATGAAGGTGATTCTATGGATAGTTTCCTAACAAAGATCAAAGACTTGAAGGAACAATTGATTTCTGCTGATGAGGTTATACCAGATAGCTCACTTGTGGAGACCGTTCTGAATGGTCTTCCTGATTCATATCAGAGTTTTGCCTCTACTCTTCGATTGATGATGAAAGGCAATCCAAATGCCTTGTCATTTGAAGAGTTAGTCTTTGTTCTGTTGCAGGAAGATCAGTCCAGGCAGAACAAGTCCATTATGCGTGTTGCAGATCAAGCTTTCCTGGCTAGTCAGAAGGGCAAAGGAAAATGGAGCTCTTCTACTAGTAAGCAGAAATCTGCAAATGCTGCACATTCGAAGAACCAAGATAAAGATGAGAAAAAAATCAGAAAAGCAGAAATTGTTTTGCAAGTACTATAAAGGGAATGATCATATCATAAAGAACTGTCCAAAATTGGCTGCAAAAGAGGCAAAGAAAAGGAGGTTGGAATGGTTGTTGCAGAAGCCTCTACACCAAAAATAGAGTCTGCTAATCTTGTGCAGGAAGAAGAATTGGCGTTTACTACTGTTTGCAATTTTGACCCATCTTCTCATGAGCAGTGCATGTCTGCAGTAGACTCAGATGTTTGGTACTTTGACAGTGGGGCGACCAAACATATTACCTCGCAGCGCAGTTTCTTCTCTTCACTCGAGCCTGCCCCTACAGGGAATACTGTTACATGCGCCAACAACTCCTCTTATCCTGTTATGGGAGTTGGTAAGATCATTTTGACTACTGCTGATGGTAGTGCTTTCACTTTGTCAGATGCTTTGTTTGTGCCAGGGATCAAGAAAAATACGTTATCAGTTTCTGCATTAGCAAGGATTGGCTTGGTTGTGAAATTTGTTGATGACAGGTGTACAGTTCATGATCTATCAAATGGCGATGTGATTATTGCTTCTGGCATTTTATGCCGTGGGCTGTATAAGCTCATAGACTATGAAAGATCTGTGAATGATTCGGCATGTGCAGTTCATGATTCTCAGGCTATGTCAGATGCAAAGCTTTGGCATGCATGCTTTGGTCATCTGAATTTTGCTAGTTTGCTATGCCTGCAAAAATCAGAAATGGTGTACTCTTTGCCCAAACTTGAGGAACCTAGAAAACATGTTTGTGAAGGGTGTATTTTGGACAAAATGCATCATTCGTCCTTTCCAAAAGATGGTTCATTTTGGGCTACATAGAAATTACAGCTTGTACATAGTGATGTCTGTGGTCCTATGCAGACACCCTCTTTTGGAAATTACCTTTACTTTGTGTGACTTTCATTGATGATTTTTCCAGGCATGCATGGGTATATCCACTCAAAGCAAAGTCCGAAGTGTTCATGTGCTTCAAACAGTTTTTGGTTTTGGCTGAAAATCTGTCAGCATGTAAAATGGGCACCCTCCGTTCTGATCAAGGGGGGAAATATATGTCTTCTGATTTTAATGTATTTCTGGCTGAACGTGGGATAAAACACCAATGTATAATGCCGTATGCACCTCAATAGAATGGAGTTGTTGAACGAAAGAACAAATCACTAATGGAGATGGTGAGGTGTATGGTTAAGAGTCAGACTTTACCACATAGCTTCTGGCTTGAGGTTGTCATGTGTGCAGCATATGTACTGAACATGTGTCCCACTAAAGCACTGCAATCTATCACTCCATATGAGGCTTGGCATGATCGCAAGCCATCTCTTGCTCATCTGCATGTTTTTGGTTGTTTGGCATATGCATTAGTGCCTGAACAACATCGCAGAAAATTGGATGATAAAGCAGTAAAATGTATTTTTGTTGGGTAAAGTTCTGAAAGTAAAGGCTATCGTCTGTATCATCCACAGACTAAATGCATTTTGGTTAGCCATGATGTTGTTTTTGTGGAAGATGTTGTTCAGCCATTGCTTTCATGTACTAGGGAGACATCTGTTAGCTCCAAAGACATGTATGATACTTTGATGCCTCTTTTTACAGGTGGACAGTCTACTGCTGGTCCTAATAAGGCAACTTCTCAGCCTTTGCAGGTTTCATGTGATGATGCAGATCATCCTATTTCTGATGCAGATTTACATGATGCACTTGTTGATGAGAGAGCTGATATTGAGCAAGCAAAACTATGCCAAAATGGTTGGTGCAGACTTTGCATGACAACAAATTAGATGCACCTTTGTCACATCGTACTCGTTCACGCTCTCGTAGTGCCTCCTTTGCATCAGATTGCTATGTTATGGCTACGTCTAGTCTCTATGATGAGAATGAGCATGTTTCTTTTGATGAAGCACAAAATTTAGAAAATTGGATGGCTGCTATGCAATCTGAATATGATGCTATAATGAAGAATGGTACTTGGTCTTTATGTGACTTGCCCTAGCAAGAAAGCCATTGGTACTAAGTGGGTTTACAAGCTGAAGTGTAAACCTGATGGTACAGTTGATAGGTATAAGGCTAGGCTTGTTGCAAAGGGTTATGCATAGGAAAGAGGCATTGATTTTGATGAGATCTTTGCACCCACATGTCGTATGACTACTGTTCGGAGCATCTGTGCACTTGCAACCCATCATGGTTAGAATGTACATTAGTTGGACATTAAAACTGCATTTCCGAATGGTGACTTGCATGAAGAAGTGTATGTTTTTCAGCCCCGTGGCTTTTTGCAGAAAGGGCATGAAAACTAGGTGTGCAGGTTAAAGAAGGCATTATATGGTTTAAAGCAAGCACCACGTGCTTGGTATGAGAAGATACATGCCTATCTGATTGCACATGGTTTTGAGAACAGTCCAACTGAAAGCACCTTATATGTTAAGCATGCTAATGATGTGCTTCCGATCATTGTTGTCTATGTTGATGACATGCTGCTCACTGGTCCTATTGAGAAGCATATTACTGATTTTAAGGCTGATTTGCATGCCTCATTTGAGATGTCTGATTTGGGGCATTTGCATCACTATTTGGGCATTCAGTTTATGCAAGTTGATGGTGGAATGGATTTGTGTCAAACGAAATATATTGACACATTATTGCAATGTTTTGGCCTTGAAGACTGTAAGCCTATTGCCACTCTTATGGAGACAGGTTTATGATTGAGTCTTCATGATGCTAGAGATGCATTTGATGTTATTCTCTATCAGCAGACTATTGGATGCCTGATTTACTTATGCATTACTTGGCCAGATATTCACTTTGCTGACTCATAGATGAGCAGGTTTATGCATTGCCCAGGTGTCAAGCATTGGCAAGCGGTTAAGCGCATCTTTCGCTACTTGAGTGGTACTCATCTACTTGGGTTGTTTTATGCCAAGGGGGGATCACTACTGCCAGATTTGCATGCTTTTTCAAACTAAGACTGGGTTGGTTGCTATGACACTCGTGTGTCCACTAGTGGCGTTTGCTTCATGCTTGGTAGCTCATGTATATCTTGGTTGAGCAAGAAGCAGCCTACAGTGGCCACTTCCAGTTGTGAGGCTGAGTATAGGGAAGATTTCACAGCTTCTATTGAGTGTGTGTGGCTCAGAACTTGAGGCACCTGGAAAACATGTTTGTGAAGGCTGTATTTTGGGCAAAATGCAGCGTTCTTCCTTTCCAAAAGATGATTCAGTTCGGGCTACGCTGAAATTGCAGCTTGTACATAGTGATGTCTGTGGTCCTATGCAGACACCCTCTTTTGGAAATTACCTTTACTTCGTGACTTTCATTGATGATTTTTCCAGGCATGCATGGGTATATCCACTCAAAGCAAAGTCCGAAGTGTTCATGTGCTTCAAACAGTTTTTGGTTTTGGCTGAAAATCTGTCAGCATGTAAAATGGGCACCCTCCGTTCTGATCGAGGGGGGGAATATATGTCTTCAGATTTTAATGCATTTCTGGCTGAACGTGGGATAAAACACCAGTGTACAGTGCCGTATACACCTCAACAGAATGGAGTTGCTGAACGAAAGAACAGGTCACTCATGGAGATGGCGAGGTGCATGGTCAAAAGTCAGGCTTTACCACATAGTTTCTGGCTTGAGGCTGTCATGTGTGCAGCATATGTACTGAACAGGTGTCCCACTAAAGCGTTGCAGTCTATCACTCCATATGAGGCTTGGCATGACCGCAAGCCATCTGTTGCTCATCTGCGTGTTTTTGGTTGTTTGGCATATGCATTAGTGCCTGAACAACATCACAGAAAATTGGATGATAAGGCAGTAAAATGTATTTTTGTTGGGTATAGTTCTGAAAGTAAAGGCTATCGTCTGTATCATCCACAGACTAAACGCATTCTGGTTAGCCGTGATGTTGTCTTTGTGGAAGATGCTATTCAGCCATTGCTTTCATGTACTAAAGAGACATCTGTTAGCTCCAAAGACATGTATGATACTTTGATGCCTCTTTTTACAGGTGGACAGGCTAGTGCTGGTCCTAATGAGGCAACTTCTCAACCTTTGCAGGTTTCATATGATGATGCAGATCATTCCATTTCTGATGCAGATTTACATGATGCACTTGTTGATGAGAGAGCTGATATTGAGCAGGCAAAAACTATGCCAAAATGGCTGGTGCAGACTTTGCGTGACAGCAAATTAGATGCACCTTTGTCATATCGTACTCGTTCAGGCTCTCATAATGCCTCCTTTGCATCAGATTGCTATGCTATGGCTGCATCTAGTCTCTGTGATGAGAATGAGCCTGTTTCTTTTGATGAAGCACAAAATTCAGAAAATTGGATGGCTGCTATGCAATCTGAATATGATGCTATAATGAAGAATGGTACATGGTCTTTATGTGACTTGCCTCCTGGCAAGAAGGCCATTGGCACTAAGTGGGTATACAAGCTGAAGCGTAAACCTGATGGTACAGTTGACAGGTATAAGGCTAGGCTTGTTGCAAAGGGTTATGCGCAGGAAAGAGGCATTGATTTTGATGAGACCTTTGCACCTACATGTCGTATGACTACTGTTCGGAGCATTTGTGCACTTGCAGCCCATCATGGTTGGAATGTACATCAGTTGGACATTAAAACAGCATTTCTGAATGGTGACTTGCATGAAGAAGTGTATGTTTTTCAGCCCCGTGGCTTTGTGCAGAAAGGGCATGAAAACCAGGTGTGCAGGTTAAAGAAGGCGTTATATGGTTTAAACCAAGCACCACGTGCTTGGTATGAGAAAATACATGCCTATCTAATTGCACATGGTTTTGAGAACAGTCCAACTGAAAGCACCTTATATGTTAAGCGTGCTAATGATGTGCTTCTGATCATTGTTGTCTATGTAGACGACATGCTGCTCACTGGTCCTCTTGAGAAGCATATTGCTGATTTCAAGGCTGATTTGCATGCCTCATTTGAGATGTCTGATTTGGGGCATTTGCATCACTATTTGGGCATTCAGTTTATGCAAGTTGATGGTGGAATGGCTTTGTGTCAAACGAAATATATTGACACATTATTGCAGCGTTTTGGCCTTGAAGACTGTAAGCCTATTGCCACTCCTATGGAGACAGGTTTACGATTGAGTCTTCATGATGCTGGAGATGCATTTGATGCTGTTCTCTATCAGCAGGCTGTTGGATGCTTGATTTACTTATGCATTACTCGGCCAGATATTCAGTTTGCTGTCTCACAGATGAGCAGGTTTATGCATTGCCCAGGAGTCACGCATTGGAAAGCGGTTAAGCGCATCTTTCGCTACTTGAGTGGTACTCGGCTACTTGGGTTGTTTTATCCCAAGGGGGGATCACTACCGCCAGATTTGCATGCTTTTTCTGACTCAGATTGGGCTGGTTGCTATGACACTCGTGTGTGCACCAGTGGTTTTTGCTTCATGCTTGGTAGCTCATGTATATCTTGGTTGAGCAAGAAGCAGCCTACTGTGGCCACTTCCAGTTGTGAGGCTGAGTATAGGGCAGCTTTCACAGCGACTGTTGAGTGTGTGTGGCTCAGACGCCTTATGGCTGATTTGGGTGTTGGCCAGTCTTCTGCCACCACCATCTTCACTGACAGTCAGAGCGCATTGGCAGTTGCGAGGAACCCTGTGTTCCATGCTCGCACTAAGCACATTGAGGTGCATTATCACTATGTCAGGGAGAGGTTCTCTGCTGGGGAGATCAGCTTGGCATATGTGCCCACGCAGGAGAACATTGCAGACCTTTTCACGAAGGCTCTGCCTAGGGAGAAGTTTGAAGCTTTCCGCAAAGCTTTGGGCTTACTTCCTTTTGTGGAGTGATTTCCACATAGCTTGGCACTTCCTTATACATGAGTGCCAGCTCCTTGTTCACCGCATCACTCCCAGGGGGGATTTGTTGATATATTTAGGTAGTGATGTGTGTGAACACTCTAGGACTACCGGGGCACTTTTTTCCCTCTTTAGGAGGTTTTTTTCCCCCGGCTTGTATATACGCCTATTGCCCTAATGGGCTATTTATCTTTGTACATTCTCTAGTAATACATTCAAGTCTTGTGTGTTGCGCTCCAAGCTTCTTCTTCTTCCTTGTGCTGTTCGCGTGCTTCCGCAGAAGTCTATCTCCAACAATTCCACACCACAAGTGGTGAGTGATATTCCTTCTAGTAAGCCTAATGGTTTTTCTATGTGCCCGTCAGCCATTTGTAGCTTCATCCTGGTGGGTCTTAATGCTGGCTTACCCCAACGTTTCCATAAAGCGGTGGTAGCTATGGCTACTCCGGCTCCTGAATCTAGATGGCTTTCGTGGTGTAGCCCTGATGGGTTATTGGAAGATAAGTGTTACCTTCCTCTCCTTCACTTACATCTCCGATCTTTTCTACGGGTATCTCTGGTACCTTTTTGTGTGTTCCTACCTGTGAGGGAGTAGTAGCAAGCTCAGGGAATTGATTTGCTACATGTTTCCACAATTCTGGTTTTACCTTCAACAACTCCTCTAGAGTGAGGTTACATTGTACTTTGGTATTCTTGATCACTTCCGTGTTTCTAGGGATTACTGATTCTTCATTCCTCACTATTATCGTGGGTGCTCTCATACTAATAGACTTTGATTCCCAAGGTCCTGTGAACTGAGGTAATTCTTGTAAAGAATTAGATTCAAATCCTGTGTGTTCGCTCAGTTGTTCTTCCTCTACACCATCGTAAATAGAGGGAATGTCTTGGGGAAATTGTTCCTGCAAGTCGTCTATTTCTTGAATAGGAGGATGAGTTCCTTGTTCTTTTCTCCATTTCTCTTCTTGGATCTCTCTCAAAAATTCATGTGAATATTTATGTATGGAAGACAAATTGTCTTGACTTTCTGTATTGGGTACTTGAGACATGTATGGTGCATTCCTTTCCTGTGTCTCTGGGATGCTAGGATTCCTACACTGATCCTTTTTCTCTTTGCTATCAATCAAATATTCTAGCCTCTCCATTAGTCCTTGAAAGTGTAGTTCAGATTTTGCCATGTTATTCCAATTAAGATATCTAGAGGCTTCGAACAAAGCTTGTGCTAATTCTACCATCTATTCTTTAACGGTAGTCCAAATGCGTTGTATTGCGTGAACATGTCTTCAACTTGTTCGTCTCTTAGTACTTGCTTGAATTCTGCAACATGGTCATAGGGATCTCCTGTCCCATCAAAATAATTTTTCATGGACTTCACTAACTAAGTGGGTCTCAATATTCTTGTGTGTTCACGTGGTCTAGGTAGAGGAAAATCATCTCTACCACCTAGTATTCCATGATCTCTTTGTCTATCCACTCTATTAGTGTCCGTGGTTGTTCTATCTCTCCCTATGGTATGAGAGACGCTTACTTCGGGTCTTTCTTTATTTTTCTCTCTTTGCATGCCATGGGCTGATGATGTTCCTGCCCCTTGTTGACTTGTATTCATGTTCGTTCTAGATGGAGGGAATACCAATTCACCTCTCCATGTGTATGTGTTTTTAGCGTGGACAGGCACCACAAAGACTCTTTCTGAAGTCTCATCCAGGTATACAACCTTTCCAGGTGTATCCGGGTCCTTGAACTCGTATATCGTGATGATACCTACCTCACTAAGTAGTTCTGTCTTGTATCTCCAAAAGGCTTCATCAGTTTCTTTATTTACAAACAACTCTATGCTTCTGTTGTCCTGAGGGATCCATTCTGGGATTAGTACTCGTGTCAGTACAGATTTCCCTCTAGGTGTTCTAGGCTCTTCTAATGGTTCTTTTCCTTGAGATTTAGTTTCCGTCTCTAGCTGAATCACGCCAAACTCGTTGGTATTGTTTGGCTGCGTACTTAAGATGTACATTGTTCCTTCCTTGTCTATGTATGCGTCTCTCTCTCGAATTTCACCACTGGATGTTCCAATCCAATGGGTTGATCGGGGTTGTGCATTTGCACCACTTGCCTTCGCAAACCATCCTCATAGATGCGAGCACCTAAGCGGTTGGTTCGGAGAAATTCTATCTGAGTCCTATAGGGTCCTTCTGGTCTTTCTAAGTATGCTACATTCTGGTCTTTCTGTGCTAAACACCATTTCTAAATCACTAGTATCTGAGCTCTCGTAGGGATAACTAGTGTTCAATTGTTGAGCCCACTATCGTGCAGTAGTTCTTACACTTGCCTCTGATGATCTAAGGCTTCGTCGGTCTGACTTGCCTATATGTTTGCCCGATCTAAGGTTCATTAATTTTCTTCCTTGCACACTCAGTACACGCTCAGATCGTCAATGATTCTTTGTTATTACTTTCTTGATTCTTTTTAAATTTCTCTCGATTCTTGTCTTAATGTATGCGTGAGGAATTCGACTTTCTGTGGTACTTTGAGTTCTCGTTCCGTCAGACTTATGTTCTTTCCTTTAGGTTTTCGTGGCACACACCTTTACTTTAGTCTTGAACTTGATAAATTTAATCTCTTGAACTTGAGGCATTCTTATCTTCTTTAATCCACAATGCTACCGTTTATCCTAAGCTAAGAATTGACAGAGGGGGTTGAGTAATCTTCCAACCTCGAGTCAGCTTTTTTGGTTGCTCTGATGCCCAAGAAGCCGCGCTTCCCAAGCCTTATGCCCTTCACAGCCTTGCCTTGGTTGCCTTTGATTGTGCTTGCTAGACCTGGAAAAATTCAATGTTAGACCAATTCACAGTTGGATGATCAAGCACTTGAGTATATACACCTTTTAAGTCCCATCCCTTTTGCCCAACTTTTCAATGTTTGCCCCTTGGCTTTCTAGTCCCAAACTAGGTCAACCTCAAAATAGTTTATCTAAAAATAGATGTATCCTTTAAGAAAAAAACAGTTGAGGTCACGTAGTACTCGTAAAGAGCTTTCTAACGAGCTATTAAGCTCAAAAAACGGACTTCGGATGAAAAAGTTATGACCGTTCAGGCCCTCGGGGGTAAAAACTGACAAACAGGTTTTTCTCCAAATATGAGCTAAGGGGTCTCCTATGAGTTTAATCACCCAAAAATTTCCCAAAAATAGCCCCAAAATTGGCCAAAAAATGAAACCCTAAAATTTGCGATGGGGGTGCACAATCGCGATGGCGTGAGACAATCGTGATGGTCTGGGACCGTCGCGATGGCGTGAAGGTGAACAATCGCGATGGTCTGAAGTGCACGGTCGCGATGGTCCAAATTGTGAACAATCGCGATGGTCGGGGTGAGTGAACAATCGCGATGGCTCGATCAGGCAGACAATCGCGATGGTGTCAGTCAACGGTCAACGTGAACAATCGCGATGGTCCAAAGTGAACCGTCGCGATGGTCACAGATGCGATGGCTTGAGCCAATCGCGATGCTCAGGGCGCGATGGCGTGAGCCAATCGCGATGGTCCAAAATTCGAGTTGTCGCGATGGTCTAGCTTGCCACGTGGCACTATCGGCGCGATGGCGTGAGCCAATCGCGATGGCGTGGGGTCAATCGAACAGTCGCAATGGTCCGTGAACCGTCGCGATGGTTCAAATGAACCGTCGCGATGGCGTGAGACCGTCGCGATGGTCCGGCTGAGCCGTCGCGATGGCGTGAGCCAATCGCGATGGTGTGACACAATCGTGATGGTCCACCAAAATGTGATTTTTGCAGATGTGTCTGTGGATTTGTGTGAGCGCTTGTGTCGTCTATCCCTTGGTGTGGTCACTTACCAAAAATTCCGCACTTGCCAGACCATCGCGATGGTCTGACACAGTCAGAAATCTCTGACAGAAAGTGAAGTTTTTACCTTTTCCAAGCTTTCCTGATGCACTGGAGCTCTGTACCTGCAAGAAAACTCAAGAAAACAAAAGTACACACAAGCACAAAAGCTCTCTCTCACTCTCTCGCATGCACAAATGAGGGGAAATGAGGAGAATGGGTAGATATGGTGAATTTTCTGATTTTTTTGGGGATGAAGATGATGATGCGGTGATGAAGATGGAGTGTGGGGGAGGTGAGAAACACTAAAAACTAAGTAAAAACAACAACAAAAACTGAAATTTTTACCTTCCAACGCCACTTCTTGCTATACTCTTACCATCACACATTCGTCCTAGACTCGATCCCCGGCAACGGTGCCAAATTTGGTGTTGCTCTAGCACAATGGTGAGAACCACGTTAAGAAGCTCCACCTCCTTAATGTCAATCCGCGGAAGAGATAGGAGCGATATGAAGATCGTGAATGTGAGATGAAGTGAGAGTGAAGGTGAGAAGCACAAAAATGCACACACACATACACACACACAATGAAGAGACAAGCAAGACACAATGGAAGGTGAGAAATTAGCTCTATTACTCAAGAACACTATTACAAGCTCAAAGTAACTCTAAACTCACACTATCCAACAACTAGCTACCCCCCAAAAATGAGCTCTCTAGCTCTTTTTATAGTTTCTAGACTAGTTTTGATCAGTTTCACATCTAGTGACCGACATAGTTAAAAAATAGGTCTTAGATGCTATTTGAAAGGGTAAACGGTGTCTAAAAATAACCAAAATTGATACGCTTGTTCTACCTAAGCTCCTCAAGCTCGAGGACTCCTCGACTTGCACAAAATGGAGCTATGGATTACAAAATGGGGTTTTCTATGTTACATATGTTACAATAGTGATAAAAATCACTGTTGGAGGTTTTTGAAAAGTATTTGAAAACATAATTCTTTGAAAAAAAGATTCGACTGGCTCCCTGCTCCGTTGTTACATGCTTCCGCGTCTTCTATGCCTCTGGCTGCTTCCAACAACATGCTTATAAGCATGCCTACATTTTATTGATGTTTGCAGAAAAGGCATGTTACCATGCCATAACATTCTTACATAAAGTCAAGTGTGTATATAACACCATGAGATGGGAAAAATTTCGACAACATTTTCCCAGGAAATGCAGTCCTAAAAAAAATTTAACCATAAACTCAATGGCACACAGGCCATCCAACAACATAGGACTTGGCAAGCCCATGGCATGCATGCCATAAACTTATATAGGAACTCCATAACCTGTAAAAACATAAAATGCTAGCAAGCATATCTTGCTTGCATAGCCTTGTACTTCCCGGAATTACCTATCCTGCAAATCATCAAATATCGACATACTTTTGCATGCCCAACCACACATCCATGTGTTTCTCTTATTAAACACTATAGATGAAATTTAAAGCCATTTAAATGCTTTGAGTATTCTCCTACAATGGACATGTGCAAATGTTATGTATACATCTAGGAAGTCAAAAAAAATTGAAGAAGGGTTCAGAGATGCTTCCCTAACTTAATCTTGATGAAGCCTCGAACTCATTGAACCCCCAAAAAAATGCATGGTCCATGCCTCGCTTCTTATCTTCGGAAGCAACCTTCATATTGGATTTTGTACTTGTAACTAGGCCTTGCCTATCCTTTAATCTCAAAGCTTTAAAAAGTTATAGTCATCATTGATATCATCTGGAATGCTTCTTTACTCGTGTAACTCTCTGCTCAAGTTGGCTTGAGTATGTTTTTCTCATAATTGACAATCGTAGCCTTAAACATTTTTTAACCCTCAATAGTCCAACTTTTGGTTTTTGTCAGCTTCTGCAACATCTATTGGCTGTCCAGGACTCCAGTTTCATGACTGATATTCTCCACCATGCTAACATCCTCGGTTGTAGCTTTACATCAATTTTACTTTAAGTAAATTGTCAATAGAAGACCTTAAGGTTCTTCCGTGGGCATCCCATAGACGGGACTATGCACACCTCTCCATGACCCATATAAAAAGAGCCCGTCGTGTATGCTTGGAGGGGAGCCATCATGCATATCGGCACCTTCCAATGGGGGAATCCTCTCATGGTCAATGAAGGGTCTCTGAGTTACATTTTACTTTAAGTAAATGGTGATCTTGCATTGAAACACCTGATATGCCAACTGTGTTGGAGTTAGACGTCTGCGGAAGCACAGGAACATCACAAGGAAGAAGAAGAAGTTTGGAGCACAACACACAAGACTGAATGTATTACTAGAGAATGTACAAAGATAAGTAGCCCGTTAGGGCAATAGGCGTATATACAAGCCGGGGGAAAAAAACCTCCTAAAGAGGGAAAAAAGTGCACTGGCAGTCCTAGAGTGTTCACACATATCACTACCTAAATATATCAACAAATCCACTTGGGAGTGATGCGGTGAACAAGGAGTTGGCACTCATGTATAAGGAAGTGCCAAGCTATGTGGAAATCACTCCACGAACGGAAGTAAGCCCAAAGCTTTGCCGAAAGCTTCAAACTTCTCCCTAGACAGAGCCTTTGTGAAAAGGTCTGCAATGTTCTCCTGCGTGGGCACATATGCCAAGCTGATCTCCCCAGTAGAGAACCTCTCCCTGACATAATGATAATGCACCTCAATGTGCTTAGTGCGAGCATGGAACACAGGGTTCCTCGCAACTGCCAATGCGCTCTGACTGTCAGTGAAGATGGTGGTGGCTGAAGACTCACCAACACCCAAATCAGCCATAAGCAAAGAGGACACCATTTCAGATTTCTGCAGGCATAACAAACTAGCAAAATTCAGATGACCAAAT
Source organism: Ceratopteris richardii (assembly GCA_020310875.1). Lineage (NCBI taxonomy): Eukaryota > Viridiplantae > Streptophyta > Polypodiopsida > Polypodiales > Pteridaceae > Ceratopteris > Ceratopteris richardii. The sequence continues at coordinate 202,963,391 of CM035411.1, forward strand.
CGTGCATGCCAAAGCTTTGCATCTGACATAGCCTGAGAATCATGAACTGCACATGCCGAATCATTCACAGATCTTTCATAGTCTATGAGCTTATACAGCCCACGACATAAAATGCCAGAAGCAATAATCACATCGCCATTTGAGAGATCATGGATTGTACACCTGTCATCAACAAATTTCACAACCAAGCCAATCTTGGCTAATGCAGAAACTGATAATAGGTTCTTTTTGATCCCTGGCACAAATAAAGCATCTGACAAAGTGAAAGAACTACCATCAGCAGTAGTCAGAATGATATTACCAACTCCCATAACAGGATAAGAGGAGTTATTGGCGCATGTGACAGTATTCCCTGTAGGGGCAGGCTCGAGTGAAGAGAAGAAACTACGCTGCGAGGTAATATGTTTGGTCGCCCCACTGTCAAAATACCAAACATCTGAGTCTACTACAGACATGCACTGATCATGAGAAGATGGGTCAAAACCGCAGACAGTAGTAAACGCCCATTCTTCTTCCTGCACAAGATTTGCAGACTCTGTTTTTGGTGTAGAGGCCTCTGCAACAACCATTCCAGCCTCTTTCTTCTTTGCCTCTTTAGCAGCTAGTTTTGGACAGTTCTTTATAATATGATCATTTCCTTTACAGTACTTGCAGAACAATTTCTGCTTTTCTGATTTCTTTTCATCTTTATCCTGGTTCTTCGATTGTGCAGCATTTGCAGATTTCTGCTTACTAGTAGAAGAGCTCCATTTTCCTTTGCCCTTCTGACTAGCTAGGAAAGCTTGATCTGCAACACGCATAATGGACCTGTTCTGCCTGGACTGATCTTCCTGCAACAGAACAGAGACTAATTCCTCAAATGACAAGGCATTTGGATTGCCTTTCATCATCAACCGAAGAGTAGAGGCAAAACTCTGATATGAATCAGGAAGACCATTCAGAACGGTCTGCACAAGTGAGCTATCTGGTATAACCTCATCAGCAGAAATCAATTGTTCCTTCAGGTCTTTGATCTTTGTAAGAAAACTGTCCATAGAATCACCTTCATTCATGTGCTCACTCTCCAACTGTTTTCGGAGGTAAGCAACACGAGCCTCATTCCTAGCCTGGTACAAAGTGGTAAGTGTATCCCAAGCATCCTTTGCTCTTCTGCAAGAGCGAATGTGAGGAATAATGGCACGTTTGACAGACAAGGCTATCAATGCATGTGTCTGGGCATCTCTGCCATCCCAACGAATCTGCTCTGCAGTAGGTGCAACAGAAACAGCAGCACAAACAGGAATCTGCGGAATATCATCTTCGACACCATCTTCATCAGCTCCAACACCTGTATTTGCAGTACCTGTCGTTACAGGTGTAACAGAACGTCTTTCAACACCCTGCACAATGTTCCATAATCCTTTTGCAACCAGTACATGTCGCATCATATAAGCCCATAATGGGTAGTTGGTACCATCCAACTTATCCTCAACAGCCAACATACGGAATACATCACTGCTTTCAGCCATGGCCGGTGACTAAAATACCTTGATGCAAAAAATTGACTGTATCTCAAAAAGTTGAACAGAACTGCCCAGACGAGTTCCGCTAGACCTGTAGCAGACTTCGAGACGCTTAAACTGGTGAACAGAAACTGGTATATACCTTTGGCACAAAAGGACGAAATAGCCTGCACAAGCACTGCGATAGTGCGTTCGGAGGCCGAAACGAGCTCAGATCGCGATTTCGGCACCACAAAGCGAAGCCGTTTTGATCTCGGAAACACCCTGAGTATGCTCACCAAATTTCGTGCGAATCTGAGACTGCAAACGGAGGAGTGTCGATGGCGCCCTAGAAGAAGCGACGACCTGCTCTGATACCAATTGTTGGAGATAGACTTCTGCGGAAGCACGCGAACAGCACAAGGAAGAAGAAGAAGCTTGGAGCACAACACACAAGACTGAATGTATTACTAGAGAATGTACAAAGATAAATAGCCCATTAGGGCAATAGGCGTATATACAAGCCGAGGGAAAAAAACCTCCTAAAGAGGGAAAAAAGTGCCCCGGCAGTCCTAGAGTGTTCACACACATCACTACCTAAATATATCAACAAGAATTTGAGCATACCTTTGCCATTTGTGATTTTAGTAAAAATCATGCTTATGAGATGATATTGGGACGACCATTCATGCGTCAGTTGCAAATTGTACAGGATTGGGGAACTAATTCTTTGTACTTGCAACATTTAGGAGTGACTACCAAAGTCAACCTTAAAGACTATTTACATCGAGATGTACCCCCAATACAATGGAATACCATCCATAAGACTCAAGTAGAGACAGAATCCGTGCACTCATTAGAGTCAGACCCTTCTTGGTTGCATGAGGATACTCATTTATGGATGTGTAAAGTAGCCAAACAAGAGGAAGAACGATTAGAAGCCAGGACCTCAGGTGCAGAACAACATCCACGAACCCTTCAAGATCCAGCTTACGCACCTGTAGTATTTCCAGATGAAGAATTTGAACCCCATGGTTGGGCAAAAATTCTAGCAACCATGGATGTAGCCATCAATGAAGAACAATGGACACCCCACTGTGACGAGGATGGCTATGACATTTCAGTTTTCACGATAGAGCCAATCATGTGTGATGCAATTTTAGAAGAATGTGAACCTAGCAGTGATGCATTTGAGGATGCAAGCGATTTCGATTTAGAATCAATTATCATGGACCCACCCTTTGCATCAGAGGAAGAATATTTTTTCGAAGTAGAAACTCATCCTCAGAGACACGAAGAAGTTATGAATGCTGTGAGAATAGCCACTTCAAGTGACTAATAAGACTAAAGGAAAGAAAAGACAGAAGAAAGACACCATGTCAGAAAAAGAAGAATCTTTGTTTGAAGTACCCGAGAATTTCAAGAAATATGAAGTCAAAGATAGAAGAATCATGGTACGAATGCCTAATAGAAAGGTGAATGACAGACAAGTATATGATAACCGAGAGAAAACCAAGAAAATAATAGTAGCCATAGAAGGAGAAGAAGAAAAATGTACATACATAGGGCATGATTTGACAGCTGGAGAAGAAGAAGAGCTAGTTGCCCTATTGCGCGAATATAGAGATGTGTTCGCTTGGAGTTACAAAGATTTGAAAGGTGTAGATCCAGATATATGTTCTCATAGAATCCCTATGACTCCAGATGCAAAACCGACAAAACAGAAACTGTACACGTACAAGGATAACTACGCTGCTAAGATTAAAGAGGAGATAGATCGTTTGATAGAAGCAGGATTCATTTACGAGATTGAGCATACCGAATGGGTATCCCCCATTGTGGTTGTGCCCAAGAAGAACGGAAAATTGCGTGTGTGTGTGTATTAACCTCAAAAAAGTTAATGCCGCCACGATTAGGGACAGTTATCCTCTTCCTATCACAGAACATTTATTGGAAAGAGTTGCGGGCAAGGAAGTTTACAGCTTCCTTGATGGTTTCTCAGGCTATAATCAAGTAGCCATTGCTCCAGAAGATCAACACAAGACGGCTTTTGCCACTGAATGGGGCATATTTGCATTTCGTGTGATGCCATTTGGCCTAACCAATGCACCCGCCACTTTCCAACGACTCATGTGTCATGTTTTTAAGGAATTCTTACGCAAGAGTTTGGAAGTATATGTCGATGACATATGTGCTCATTCGAATATCAGGCAGACGCATATCCTAGAGTTAAGACAAATATTTGACAAATGTCGAGAATATCAGGTTTGTTTGAACCCAGAAAAGTGTGTTTTCATGGTCAGACAAGGCAAAATTCTAGGACACATTGTGTCGAAAAATGGAATCTCTACGGATGAAGAAAAGGTGAAAGTAATTGCAAAATTACCTAGACCAACTAATGTGAAAGAGGTACAAGCCTTTATGGGCCATTGTGGTTATTATCGGAGATTCATACACATGTATGCAATCATAGCCAAGCCTTTGTACTCTCTTTTAACCAATTTTGAATGGACAGATGAATGTGAAAATTCATTCAATGAACTTAAACGACGCTTGTGCTCAGCACCTATATTGACAACCCCAGATTGGAGTAAACCATTCCATGCACATGTGGATGCATCCAATTATGCCATAGGATGTGTGTTAGCACAACCCACAAATGAAGGTAATATAGATCTCCCCATAGCTTACGCAAGCAGACAGTTGAACGCAACAGAAAGAAATTACACCACGACGGAACGAGAAGGATTAGGGATGATCTACGCAGTAAAGAAGTTTAGGCACTACTTGTTGGCCAACAAATTCAAGTTCTTTACAGATCATCAAGCCCTATTGTACTTAGTCAACAAACCATGTAACACATGACGATTGATACGTTGGTTTCTATTACTCATGGAGTATGATTTTGAAGTAGTAGTCAGGAAAGGAAAGACACATCTTAGAGCTGACCACCTTTCAAGATTAACCTCAAGAGAAGATCCTCAAGGAGTAGCGGATGATCTACCAGATGCATACTTGTTTAACCTTGAGATAGCACTAGAATGGGCTAAGCCGATAGTCCCCATTAAAGATCAAAGAAGGAGAGATTACCAAGTCTCAGAGATACCAAATCATTGCAGGAAGCATATATAAACAGGATAATCAAAAGATTCTTGCTTGTTGTGTAGATGAATCAGAACATGCAAATTGGTTGCAATTAGCACACATAGGTGCACTAAAGCAACATCATTCGAAACATCGAACATTACAGACTCTGCATAGACTAGGAGTATATTGGCCTTCGATGGAAGAAGATGTCTACAGGTTGTGTAAAGAATGCCATGTTTGTTGTGAAAGACCACCAGTAGAGCATGCTACATTATATCACGTGTCTCTCACACCAGACTGGAGTGAACCTTTAGTGACATACTTGAGGACGAAGACATTCCCTCAAGGAATGACCTTAGCTCGACAACGCAGTCTGGAGCAGGAAGCTCAAGACTATTCACTTATTGGCGATAATCTATACAAAAGAGGACAAGATGGATACCTAAGACAATGTGTTCATGAAAGCGATTATCTGAGCATACTAGAGACTGCACACCAAGGTGTTGCAGGAGGTCATTTTGGACCTGATAGGATAATCAAAGCCATCCTCTTTGCAGGATTATGGTGGCCCACTCTTCACATGGATGCACATACCTATGTTAAGAGATGTGATGTGTGCCAAAGAACTCAGTTTCCTACTCGCAGAGATGAAATGCCATTGAAACCCATGATGGGAGGACGTGCATTTTCTAAGTGGGGTATAGACTTTGTAGGACCCATTAACCCCCCTGCAAAAGGTACACATGCGGAATACATTATTGTTGCCACGGATTATCTTACGAAATGGGTAGAGGCAAAAGCCACAAAAAAGAATGATGCACACACAACTGCAAAATTCTTATTTGAGAATGTCTTTACAAGATATGGATTGCCTATAGAATTAGTGAGCGATCGCGGAACTCACTTTTTAAACCAAGTCATTGAATATTTGTTACAGGATTTTACGGTGATTCATAAGAAATCTGCACCATATCATCCTCAGGCCAATGGTCAGGCTGAAAGCACTAATAAGATCCTTTGTAACGTACTGACGAAACTCGTGAACAACAAACGTTCAGATTGGGACAAACAGTTACACCACGCTGTTTGGGCATATCGAGTGGCCTACAAGACCATACTCAATGCAACTCCCTTTCAGATGGTTTTTGGTCAGAATGATGTGCTTCCTTTGGACTTCTTGATACCGACCCTTAAGGTTGCACAAGAACATCAGTGGACCGGCCATGAATTATCAGCAAGAATAGTGGACTTGGAACGATTAGGAGAAACCAGGCTGAAAGCAACAGCAGAAATATATGCGGCAAAGAAACGACAGAAAGCCTATTTTGATGCGCATGTCAAAGATAAAGGCTTGAAAGAAGGAGATTTAGTTCTAGTATATACGTTGAAGCAACACGCACGGAAGTTAGAAAAGCGAGGTTATGGACCTATGATCATTAACAGACTCTCGACAAGTGGAGCAGTACAATTAGCCACCTTAGAAGGAGACATAATGCCTAATTACATTAGTGGCTGTAGAGTCAAGTTATATCAGGAACCTCTTATTGAAGATATGCTTAGACAACTCACATTGGCAAAGAAGCGTAAGGAGGAAGAAAATAGAATACGAGCGGAAGCTCTGGCAGAAGCAATAGAACGCATTAAGCGCATGAAGCTAAGAAGACAAGGACTAGGGAGAGAACATTATAACCATCGGGAAACAACACCCAGATACCCCATGGCTATGTGTGAAGTAAAGTCACGAACTCATTCTAGCATAGTGGATAGGAGACCATTCATTACAGTCAGGCTAGAGCACGACAACCCTTGCCAAGAGCTCAGGGCTTTAATTGACTCAGGTGCTGCGACTAGTGTGATTAGATGGTCCCACTATAAGGACTCAGGAATAGAAATGCGGCCAATTGAGGCATACCTCATAGGGCTAGGAGGCATGGAAACCCCTTGCATGGGTGAGGTGGACCTTCCTATCCTCATTAAGGATGTGACCATGACAGGGAAGCTACTAGTGTGCCATGATGACGACCTGATAGAACCCCTAATCCTTGGCCAAGATTGGCTATACGATCACTCAGTGGACATAAATCTTAGACAAGGCTCCTTACAGATTGGAACCTTAGAGCAGAAGCGAGTGATACCGCTTGACTTCCCTAACGGCATTCCAACTGAGGTTTGTAACCCTAGACCCTATGAAATACATGCGACGGAAGACCGGAAGATCTTTGGTCAGATCAATCACGTTACGTCTACACCAACCCATTCGGGCTTGGCTATAGACAGTTGTCAATCAGAAGGACGTCAGGAGACCTTCACTAGGGTTTCCTGCAAACTAGAAGGGGCCGTTACCCAACCGCTAGGGCAGATGGACACAATCAGCGGTCAGGTGGGTTGCATCAGCGGACATATGGGCAAAACACCCTGCGGTGCCCATCCTTCCAAACTTGCTACGGACTGGCCTAGATTAAAGATAAAGAACGAATCACTTCCCAATGGGCAGGTCATGCAAGTGTTGGATCTCCCTTCTTTTCCAAAGCAGAGCGTCCAATGGACCTCTCAAACCCAACCACGAAGGAGTCAACCGCAACAGAGGAACCAAGACCGATGACACCACCATACAAGGCAGAGAAAGCAGCAGTTTCAACATCACAGAACAAGTGGCACGAGATAAATATGGGTGCCAAAAGGATAGAAATCACCAACGGATTTCAGCAACACAGACAGTGTCAAGAAGAATTTTCAGCTAAAGCAGAGACAGTATCCAAGATCTGCTCAACCTTCTTTTACGATTACGAATATTCGACAAATCTGGATCGCCAAGAAGTACCTAACAAACCGACCCACACCCACGCAGATTTGGGTACCCAAACCATGTATTATAGCTCAACCTTCAAGCCATGTATTATACCCCCCGCCGAAATCTCTTCACCCTTCAATAACACCACATACGATACCATCTTTTGCCCCTCAGAACAAACACACCATCCGCTCAAAAACTCTTAGGAAATCGATACCGAAACGTGTCCAGAAGACTTCCCCTAACCCATTGTCTGACACCACTACCACCTCAACTAATCTTCACCCTTGTAATAAATCACTTACATTTGAACCTTGTATAAATTCACACACCATAACCCCACATCACTCATAATAAAAGCTCATCAAGAAATGTATGCATAATCTGAAGTATGTAGGTGTCTAGAGACCTGCATTAGTTTTGCAAAAAATCATAGCATCAATCACTTCACAACACCTCGCTACACGGGTTACACATCGGTTATGGAAAGGGATTGCGGTCTCACCTTAATGGGATCATAATTAATTTCCATACTAATGTGCTAATCTTTTGTAGCAGATCTTTTCCATTAGATCGTCAGTCATCAATGCAAACCGAAGAAGGACCATCAGAAGCTGGCCCAAGCACACCAATGGCCAATATTGGAGAATTACTCGCGGAATCTCATCCGACGATGCAACCACCAGAGTTTCAAGGTTTTCCAGGACCCATGCCAATAGACGATCCTCCTAGAGGATATACTGAGAAGATTCATTGTAATTCTCACTGGTTTCAAGGCCTAGCAGGACCATTAGCAGACGCTGATTTCATATTTGAGGCCAATTTGGCATTTGATTTTCGCACATGGGCCAAGTACCAGTTCTTTTCAAGAGAATTTGAAGGACTACAGAATACACAAGATTTAACGCACGTTTGGGCACGAGCGGGATTTACAGAATATTTTAGTGACCCTCTGCCTAAACCCGATTTTTACAGATGCTTTTACTTAGTAACCACCTTGACGGCTTCAGAAAATAAGGATCTACCCAGCACATTCATGTTACCATCCTTGGTAAATGACCCTCCATTCAGAAGGTTTTATTTGTCTAAAGATTTAATTCGCGCAGCTCTCAAAATACATGGAACACACACTCCGACGGAGCGAGAACGGCTAGTTCCAGAGCCGATGAAACGTGGTGATGTAACTAAGTGGGAGGATATTTCAGCTATAACCCCTGAGCTCTCCAAGCCATTACGGATATGCATGCAGCACTTTGCTTTTCCCACTCAGGATCGTTTTACCATGCCCCACAAAAGAATCTGGTTTGGCTTATACTTAGCATGTACTGGACCCCAAACGGTTGATCTAGCTAGCTGGATAATTGATCAGCTCTATTTAGCACAACATAGGTGGGAGCGAAAGAAGGTCATCAATGGATGTTGTGCACTTACAAGGATTATATATATGTGCTTGGCATATGACCTTCCGATCGAACGTGCATTGACAAGTGAGGAGCTGAAAGCATTTAAAGGAACCACAAAGAAAGCTAGGAAGGCTAGCAAAGGTAGAGCAGGAAAGCGCATGAGAGGAACCATCCCCTGCCTTCAGGTGCTAGAATCACCCTCACCCCAACCATCTCCAGAGCAGTCACCGACAGCAGCCACTCCCATAGTACAACCTATTCGCATCAGATTATCAAGACCAGTGGTAACGGAGGGCACCACCAATACTGTTGCAACTCAAGCAGCCACAACCCCAGAACCTATCACCACGGCAGCAGAACTTCCCACCACTATTGGTGCGGAAGTGTTCTCTTTTCCAATACCCCATTTAGAAGCAGAACAAGCAGCGCCACTACACACAACGTTCGATTTTGAAATGCCCGATGCGTTCTCCAATGAGTTCCAATTTTCAGAAGGACAACTGTTTTCTCAAGAATATGAAAGGCCCAGCTATCCCACCACACCCCGGGATCAGCCACAAGGACAGATCGTGTCTAGCTCCGATGACGAAAGAACAGCAACCGATGACGACAAAGGCGATGATGAAGCCAGCTAGGGCACTCACGAATCCCAAGAGCATGAACAGACAGATGGCCAAGGACAACAAACAGACACACATGGTGACACAAGTACACATGAAGATGAAACTTGTGAAGCAGTAGCTTACACATTGGCTATTAAGAAGCTGTATAGAACTATGGAAAAAGTTTGGGCACGCAAAAAGCTGACTGAGGAAGAGAGTCAAGCGATAATAGAGCAAGAACTTGTCACAGGCGGATTCGAAGACGCATACATCAAAGGATTTAGAGAGTTGGTCAAATCAGTAGGCTCCAACAAAGCACTCAGATACTTGCAAAGGAAGCCACTCCCACAATTCGACCCCCGCAGAGTACGACTACTTTCAAAGCCGGGCGAATATATTCGTGTCCAAACAGGAGCACAATCTTCAGCACAGGCCAGGGAGGCACGTCTCGTCCCTGAAAGTTCGTTGGCAGCAGAAACCATCCTTGTAGACTCCCCACCCCATACGACTAATGTAAATACCACAACTGTAATCGGTGTACCTATCATCCCAACGACTCCTCCTTCACCTCCCGTCTCTCCCCTTCATCCACTATCTCCTGGACCAGCCACATCTTTCGACAGCGCAGTAGCAGAAGCTTTTATTGCCTCCATTCCTGTAACCCTGTCCACAACCACTCAACCGCCCATCCATCCAGCCTTCCCTCTTCACCCTCCTTCCCCCCGACTAACATCTTTCATCGCTGGTGAAGTAGCAGACATTGTCTTTACGACCACTCACTCCACAATTCCCGCACCCACTAGACCAAGTCTACCCCTTCACATATCCACCTTTCTATCCAACCCATTCCTCCATCCAGCTTTTCCATCCTTCCCCACAACTCCAAGACCCCTTTTCCCATTCCCACCGCCATTAACCTTCTCCCTAGTCTCACCTCCCCGACCCACTGTAACCCCTATTTCCCCTTTCCACCAAGCTTCTCCAGCCAGCCCCCCTGTAAATTACTCCTCAACCTTTGTAAATCCCGTATTTACACCAGCACAAGCACCCACAGTCACACCCTTGTTCACAGTCACTGCACTGGACACGTCCAATGACATGGACATCTCACCGCCCACTACACCACCACTCACTTCACTCACAGCACAAACATTTTTAGGCAAATCACAATTTTCAACAATCACTACAGCATCCACCTTCCCACCCCCATTCCCCGTTCCCTTTGCATCTACACCCCCTGCATCTTCATTTAGCACCCCATTAATACTATCACCCATTGTAGATAATGCATTTCAACAGATGTTCATGTGTATGACACAAGTAAGAGATGAGTTCACATCTCTTGGAAATAATTATCAGCAGCTGCAGAGGACAACCAATGACTTACAGTCGCAGCTTAATTTATTGTCTATTGAGAATGCCTCACTGAACACCCGATACCAGGAATTACGCGAGGCATATCACAAATTGGAAGTAGAAAGCGAAGAAAAAGCTAAAGAAGCCACTGCCGACCTTGATAACTTATTAAGAGCCCAGACAGTCCGCAATGCAACGCTAACAAGAAACATGGGCTTACTCAGAAGACATCTAGCAGCAGCAAAGGAAGAAAACCAGCGCTTACAGGATCAAAACCGAGAAAACTTAGAAGCAACTCTTGACCACCCAGACCAACCTTTGAGTCCTAGTCGGTTCAAAGCCATTCCCTCAGACTCAATGAAGATGCTGCTAGAGGATCATGTAAGGTTGCTAGATGAATACGATCACATGAACGAGGAGTTACAGAAACTCAAAGACGATCATAAATTACTCCAGTTACGAGCACCGGCAAACCAAGACATACCAGCACCTGTGGACCCCTCTCCTGACATCTTAGAGGAACTAAACGCATTACGGGCCCAGGTATCAAACCTTGAATCAAGGATCGCAGTATATGAAGCACCACCAAGGCGAGATTCCCCACCCGAACTACCAGCTGAGGAAGAAACTGTCACTATCCCTGTGGAGGAAACGTTTGAAGAGGCGTACGAGCCACAACCCATCCCAGGCGGACACGTCACGGCCGAAGGCCAGATGACTTACGAACTCCCGACCCCCGCGTGGATGAAGACAATTGAAGAACTTGGGACAACACACTCAGCTAGAGTAGAGGCACAATTACATGCCATGGCGATGATCGAAGAAAGAATTTTACAATCTCCATTCTTTGCTCATTTGGCCCCGCGACGATACATATCTGGGCATGAGCTACAGTATAAACCGTATTTTATGTTAATGGCCGAATACCAGTTAGCCATTGGGAAAGAAACAGGTAAGAAACCATCGCATGCGACTCAATTCGAAGAGGACGATTTGCCACTTGATGCACAACAAGGAGAGATCTATCAACCAGAGTGGCGCAAAGATTTACTACAAAAGTATCCAGAAATGATGAGTACATGGGTAAAGGCACCTTTGCATTTGAAGTACAACCCGTGTTGGGGACCAGTACCACGACGCCGCTCCTGGACAGCCTTTGCTATTAAGGTACAAAACAATAAGCAGTGCCAGGACTAGTTGAATTACCCCTATTTTAAGCCACCCATCGAGTTAGCAACTGTAGGCTACATGATGGCTACAATTCGCCACTGGCTCCCGAGATTAAAGCATATGGACGATATAGCGGTGCACATGACTGTCAAAATCTTTGACATGATGGAAATGGTTTTTAAAGTCTTCCGATGCGTCAAGGCACCTCATGTAAACACCCCAGGCTTTGAGCATGGCAATTTCGATCTGGTATATGATATGAGTACAACGCCATCGCTATGGGTGTGTTATGCATGGCATTGCAGAATAAAGTACCTACCGGCGTGCTACAAGCAGACGTTCGAAGAGATGTTCACAACCGGCTTTTGGGAATACCATTCAGAGGTATTCATAAGCAGGCCTACACATTTAAGCGTATCAATTTTGGTTATTTTTAGACACCGTTTACCCTTTCAAATAGCATCTAGGACCTATTTTTTAACTATGCCGGTCACTAGATGTGAAACCGGTCAAAATTAGTCTAGAAACTATAAAAAGAGCTAGAGAGCTCATTTTTGGGGGGTAGCTAGTTGTTGGATAGTGTGAGTTTAGAGTTACTTTGAGCTTGTAATAGTGTTCTTGAGTAATAGAGCTAATTTCTCACCTTCCATTGTGTCTTGCTTGTCTCTTCATTGTGTGTGTGTATGTGTGTGTGCATTTTTGTGCTTCTCACCTTCACTCTCACTTCATCTCACATTCACGATCTTCATATCACTCCTATCTCTTCCGCGGATTGACATTAAGGAGGTGGAGCTTCTTAACGTGGTTCTCACCATTGTGCTAGATCAACACATGTATATGATCGACTTAGTACCATCATAGTAGTATAGAGAAGGAAACTTCAGTATTAAATAGGATCCCTACACATAATCCCTATGGATTTAGACCATAGGATTGCTAAGGGGAAGGAGATATACCTTCACCATTAGGAATGTGCACAAGCAATCCTATATGTGATAGAAAGTTGCATAGAGGCATGGGAGATACATTTATGATAATCTCCAAAGTAATGAAGATTTAATTATCTTCACAAGAGTCTCACAGGATGATTAGGAGACTATGGGGTATTATGAAGAATACTCAAAGAGTGACTAGTTTCACTCATGCACATCACTTGAGCAAGTAATGAAGCATTTCTACTACACTGGTAAGGAAACCAATTTGATGGGATCACAGAGATGGGTTTCATGTGAGAGCATCGATGGGTGCGTATGTGATTCGAGTGATGGTTAGGAAGGCCACAAGCATGGCACTGGCTCTATGATTTAGAGCATATATCCCTTAGTTAAGAGTAGTTGGGGTACCCAATACATATATGTATGTTGGGATCTACAGAGAGGTACTTAGAATCAGTCTTGGTACCTAGGAGCAAGTTAGTTTGGAATAGAAAGGGATATCCATTGTCACCTGACTAGAACCAAACTATACTAGTTCGAGGATCTGGGACTCATTTGAGTCCATCGACATGATTTTAGCATATGAGATTCCTTAGAATCCATCTACATATTCCATCCTATATATATGGAATATATATTCGGTTTAGTGTAGGTATGATATTGTGAATTGGAAGAAAGTTCCACTAGTATGGGACGGTGGAAACGACTTCCCTTTGAGCACTCTTCTTCTATGGCCAGGAAGAAAAGGACTCATCATTCATGGCATGTCCCACTAGATCAGAGGAGAGCTCTTAGTAGACATCTCCTTAGGATTAGGAGTTATCCCTCATAGTTTAGGGAAGATTTATTCTTCCAGTAGAGAATGTGATAGGTGATTTTATCACCATTGATATCACATACTCATTTTTTGAGGTTTTCAAGAAGGGTAATTCCATTAGTTTTATTGGATCGTATAGATCCATGTGTAGATGATGGTTGGCAGAGATAGCTCTTAGTATGAATACACATGTGTTTATGGTATCATGTCATATCATTGCTGACCATTTTAGTAGAGGGCTTTGATCCTTATAAGGAATTTTTTTTCTCCACTCTTCACTACATATACCTTCATTAGCTAGGGGAGGTTTGTTCTCCATCTTCATAGGAAAATATGTAATGAGGGATTATGCATTAGTTATGGAGGAGAGGGCTAAATGAATTCACAAGTTTCTCTTTTAACAAAAGGAGAAAGTGGTAATGAGCTCAGAGATCGAGGAGAGATCTCACTTTAGCTCCTCTTCCTTGAAGGGGAAAAGAAAAGGAAAATATGATTTCTTCTTTGGGAGAATAGAGTATGCAAGAGGGAGATCAATTAATCATGATGGTTAGATTGAGTCTCACATGGAGACTCTAGAGAGAAGTAGTTATGATGTTCTAGTGATGGTCCTTGACTAGATGAGATGATCTAGTTATTGACATTAGTGAGACTAGGAGTAGAGTTATGACTCTTCTCTTTAGGGTTTCTAGGAGATAGGGATAGATCTAACCTATTGGGGTATCGAGCTCTTAGTTGGTGTTACATCATGAGGACGATGTGTGAGCACCAGTTAGGAGGATGGGTACTTATGGATTATGTGAATCTCCAAAAGAATGCTTTTTGCATTCATATGGCAAACTATAGGGAAGAGAATATTTTAGAGTTTGCACTAGTGCCAATAGATGCTCTTCCAATAGAACTTAGTTCCATGGTAAAGGATGACAAACCATACACTTCTTGGTTGGTGAAATGTAGAGATTACATTTTACTACCAAGAAATTCTTATATATTGGCTAGATGATGGATTTTTATGGTTCACAAGGTAGTTTAGATTAAACTATTACTTGTGATTACCCTCAAGGTTAGGAAGACCTAGAGTGGTATGAGGGCAATCTATCATTTAGTCGTAGATGGGTTTGGAGTCACTTTTTGTGGGACTTTGTTCTATATTTCATAAGATTTTATGGTTTACTATCTCCATTATGATATGGTCAAGCCTATAAGCTTGGAAGTTACTCCATAGAGGATACATCACATGGAGGATACATCACTATGGAGTTAGGTCACTTTGATGATGTTATATGTCATGGGAGTGATAGTTTGGAAGTTGAGTATATATGAGAGATAGTAAACATCACTCATATCATTTCCCACCTTTAAGATGATCTCTTATGAGACTTCTTAAGGGGAAGGATACGGGGAAACAACACACATAGAGATGACCATGTTCATAGAGTACATGGGGTTTAGGAGAGTCTGAGCACTTTCTTCTACCATTACAGACATTTCATTTACATTTTCAAGGAAGAAAATGCTTTCAAGGGGAAGGAAATGTCATATTATGGAAGCGAACCCCCTTGATGAGGTGGCATGGCCACTTGGCATCATAAGGGAGCCTATACTCTTGATTAGGAAAATAGAAAAGGCAAGGAGGAGTGAGAGAGAGAGCACACACTCCTCTCTGTGCTGATAGGGGATGCATAAGTGACCATTGGGGGTGTCGGTCTAACTGCTCGGCGTGGCTGGGAGGTTAAAAAACCATGTTCTTTGTGTGTCACACCAGAAGACGAGGGCAGATGATGTATTATTCATCGCATCACTCCCAAGGTGGATTTGTTGATACATTTTGGTAGTGATGTGTGTGAACAAACTTAGGACTGTCTGGGCACTTTTTTCCCTCTTGAGGAGGTTTTTTCCCCTAGCTTGTATATAAGTCTATAACCCTAAGGGTTTCTCATTCTTGCACATTCACTTGGTAACTCATTCAGTGTTGTGTTGTGCTTCAAGTCTCTTCTTCTTCCTTGTGTTGTTTGTGTGCTTTCGGAGACATCAAACTCCAACAAGTAATAATGGCTATTCCGACCATAGGTTCAGGTGTGATGCCCATGTTGATAGTATGAACATGAAAAATCTTCCTTGCATGGAGGGATCTCAAAGGTGAGCACACATCGATGATAGGAACAAACATGAATTTGTGAGGAAGAAACATGTCCAATTCGCATATGCAAAAAATAGAATAGAGCATGGTGGCAATATTTGGTTGGCTGAGAAGATGCGACAATCATAGCATTTCATGAAACAATGTATAGATGGGGCATTCCATCAAGGACTGATCTACTTTCATCTATACAACCACATTGGTTAACCAATTTATGGGTGTGTTCCAAAAGGAGACATCTAGATGATGGATCTGGTCAAGAAGATTCTGTAGATCTCCTAAAGCTGCATGATGTCCTTATGCATGGAGTGGCAAGTTCATTGTTCCATGAGAAGACATTGGGAGCTTTGAGGCAATCGAACATAGATCGGGCATGGCGTAAACTTTTGCAACCATCGTACAAGCCAATAAAACAATTTCTAAGTAGAATATTCCACTCAAATCTAGAGGTAATGATGAGAGGATGTAAAACCTTACCTGCACTAAGTGATTTTTTCTTACTATGGAATTGCAACAAAGACAATACGTTCAAATATTCAAGGGGTGCCAATGGGACTCCAAGAAGATACTCGTTGTTGAGAGAGCATACAATGTCCAAACGTACATTGTAGAAGACAAGGAGCAAGGGCCTACAAGCCTCTCTTTATAGACCACCATGAATAAGTTGCCATCATATAATGCGAACTCCATATTTTATCTCCTCGCTACTTAGATTCTTAAAACTAAAGATCAATATATCAATCTTGGAGCACTTAGTAGAAAGGGAGAAAGCTATAAGAATGATTGTTAACACCTTCATGAATCCTTTGACTTCAATATAGCTATGTAATTGTGAAGAGCTGCTGGAGCCCTATGTAAATTGTCTTGTTGCATGCACATTCTAAATTACATTGAATGCCACATGCCACATAGGCAAGAACCCATGAGTCATGGCGCTAGGCGAACTCAGCGATGGACATTTTAGCAGACTGAGGCGTCCGTGAGACAGGGCGCTTGACGATTGACAGCAGGCGCGCACCTGCGGAGTGAGCTCCTGCAGCAGGAGAAGCCGCTCCGCTCACCATCCTGAAGGAACAAAGAATGTTACTTACGACAGTCTCTCCAAGGTGACGGAAAACTAGGAGGTGAAAACGGAGGCGCGTCTGAGGCGATGTCTGATGGGTGCGCAGCGGCAGAGGTCCTGTCAGCGTCAGAATTCTGAGGTCCCGTGAGCGAAGTGTCGCGACATCGCGACAGCTGGGTGAAGTGTCGCGACAGGTGACCTGGCGCTATCGCGACGGTTGGAGCGAGGCCGACGAGCTCGAATTATCGCGACACCCGGCTCGAATTATCGCGCGATAGACTGGTTAGAAGTTCGAGGTGTCGCGGGGACGGAGGCTTTGTCTATCGCGGGTCTACGCGGTCAGAGCGCCTTGGAGAGCGGGGGGCTAACCGAATTCTTCAGGTGGCTGGTTTGGCGCTTTTTCGTAGTCAGAGCGCCTTGGAGAGCGGGGTGTTAAGTGATTTTAAGTGATATGTTAAGGTTAAAAGTGTGGAAAGTAAGGCTAACCGAATTCTTCGTGGGCTTTCGCTTTAGTGCTGTTAAAAAATAAATAAATTAAAATAAAAAGAGGGAAAAAAAAAGAAGAAAGAAGAAAAAAAAGAGAAGAGAAAAAGAAGAAAAAAGAAAAAGAAAAAGAGAAAGATTCGAAAAAAATAAAGAGGAAGCGCGATTCCCTTTATTGTGGGATTTTTGGCCTTACAGTCTTTCCCATTAAATAAGGAGTATTAGGCTTCGATGTGATCGGAAGGGGGACCTAAGTCTTCCTTGTTTGTGGTCAGTGTTCTCTCCATGTTGGAGGGTTTCGCCTTTGGGTAGTGAAAAGTAAAAGTGGTGCAAGTTCCTTTTGGCCATGGCTGTGGCTTCTTCCTCTCTCGTGAAAAGTAATCGGGCCCCTCCCCCTGGGGAGACCGATATCCTGGCCGCTCTGCCGGAGGGGGGGTCGTGTGCCGCTTCCGAAAGTGTTGAATCCCCCATTGTATCCCTCAGTAGACCCGCAATTCTGTCTGCTCAGGAGGAGCTCAAGAAAGTTTGCCTCGTCGGCCAAGTGTTTGGCCCTAGGCCCCCGCTCGAAACTGTGCGACAATGGCTTCGAAAAGAGTGGTTCCCTCGAGGACTAATTGTTAGCAAATGTCAGTTCTTACCAGCGGGCCACATGCTGCTAGTCTTTGAAAATGAAGAGATGGCGTTCCAAGCCCTAAGCGTTGGCACCTTGCAGCTCGGTCGGACGACCCTGTGCCTATTCAGATGGTCCCCGGACTTTACTCCCGACAAATCGAAATCGCTTCGGTACCCTCTTTGGGTTGAGCTCCCTAACCTTCCTTACTTCTTGTACAACTTCGTGTGGGACATTGTCTCTCCTATCGGCAAGCCGCTGGCTTCACGCGAAGACATTGGTGGTCTCATCTATGAAGGTGCAAGACACTCGTTCAATGCTATGTGGCACCCCCAAATCTGTGTCGAGGCCGACCTTAGTTCGCCGCTCCCATCAACGATCAAAGTGGACATGGGCGAAGGAGATGTTTGGGAGCAGGACATCAGCTACAAAAACCTGCCCAACGCGTGCTTTCGTTGTGGCCAACAAGGACACAGGATTAAAGATTGCCCTTTCAGGCAAAAAAACAAGCGATTTCAAGAAGCCTCCAAAACTGCGCAAGACAACATTGGTGATTTGACCCACTCGACCAAGGAAGGGGAAGGCAAGGGCCTCCTGAATCCACAAGCTGATGCTGATGGCTTTACTGAAGTTAGAAGAAGAAGGAAAAGAAGCCCTAGGGCCAACGGTGAGAGAAACAACCTGCCACATACCCCCTATAGCAACTTGTATTGCAATCTAGAAAAGGAGATCAATGAGCTTGACTACCCAGGTGGGAAGCTACTTGAGGTAGACATCTACGACAAAGCCCTAGAGATCCCCGACAATAAAGAAACCCCCCAGGAGGGCTACACTACAAGCAAAGAAGATGGTTTCACCACTAGTAACGAAGACAACATGGATAGTGAAAGTTCCATCATTGGATCGACGATCCCGGAAACGGTGCCGAGCGCGGGGCCCAAGTCTCCCCAACAAGGGGCATCCCGCAAAGGAAAACAACCCATGGAGTTACCCTGGAAAAGCCCCCACAAGAACCGATTTCTAAGTCGGGACCAGATCCCAGCGAAAAAGAAAGATGAAGCCAAGAGAAGAAAGGACAAAGCTCCCTCCCGCAAAGAGGGATCAATACAAAAATGATTGTCATCTCGCTAAATGCTAGAGGGCTAACCGACCCCTCAAGAGCGACCATCATTGGTCAATGGCTTCGCGACATTAGCTTAAACCCAGACTTTATTTGTATTCAAGAGATTAAAATTGACGGAGAAGACCTCCAGAAACGGCTCAGGAAGGTCTCCTCGGCCCATGTGTGGATCCCAACGAAACACCCGCGGGGGTCTGGAGGAACGGCTATCGGTGTTAAACAACTCTGGTTTGAAAAGCTTGAGAACTCCATTGAAGATGTAAGTCACCGTTGGATTGCTGTTTCTTTTGGTGCTCCTCTTTGTGTTACTATGGTTTCTTTGTACGCCCCTAACGGGGATTTGGAGAGACTGAACACTTGGGCCTCCTTGGACTCGCTTCCCCACAACGTGCTCATATGTGGTGATTTCAACATGGTGGAGGACCCTATGGACAGATGGATGGGCAAGGGCAGGGTCATCGACAGTCGGGAGAAAGAAACGTGGGACATGACCAAACTTCACTTGGATTTGGTTGAATTCAAAGACTCGAATGGCTTTTCTTGGTCGAATCTCCAAGCGGGCGAGGACCTGAGGAAAGCTAGACTCGACAGATGCTACATCTCTCAGAGTTTTACCCATCAGTGGGGCCACCCTACCATCACGCAACGCATTGACCTCACTATCTCTGATCACTACCCGATCGTTATCACTTTTCAACCTTCCAACAAGATCCGCAAGGCTCCGTGGTTCCATGCCAACGCAACCACCTTCTCTCTCCCCTCCGTCCATCAAGAAATTGCCGATGTGTGGAAGGAGGCGTTCGCTTCTGGCTTGGCCCCAGCCAAGTGCTGGAGAAGTGCGGTCGACAAGTCTCGTAAGATCATGATCAGAACTAAGAAGATGCTCGTGACTGTGCGGCGGGCTCGTAGGGTAGCTCTCTACCACAGACTCTGGCGGCTCGAGGAGGAAGTGAACAAAGGAAAACACCAAGCCCAGAAAGGTCTCCAAAAAATCAGAGCAGTGTTGAGATACGAGGAAGAAATACAAAGGAAAAACTTGCAAATCTTCTTCAAGGAGTGGTGGGCTGGCAAAGCCGACAAACCCACCAAAGAGATGTGCCGTATCCTTAAAAGGAAACACAACAGAGAATCGATCCCCCTACTGCTAGATCCACTTGGCAATGTATGCAATTCGGAAGAAGATAATTTTGGCATCATCGAAGGGCACTTCACGAGACTCCTGGGAACCTCGAACCCCCTCTCTCACCATAGAAGGGACTGTATGGCTGCCATTTCTAGGGTTTCCCCCCGGAGGATACCACCCAACCTCCACTCCCTGCTTCATGCCCCGATCTCTGAATCAGAAATCATTGAGGTCATTGATGCCCTCCCTCTCGGTAAAAGCCCGGGACCCGACGGACTCACTAACGAGTTCTTTAAATCCTTCAAGCTGGCGGTTGCCACCCCTCTTCGGATGGTTTGGCAAGAAGCGCTAAAGTTTGGTGCTCTTCCTTCTTGTCTAAATAATGGAATTATCAAGTTGATACACAAGAAGGGGGAAAAGAACAGAATCGAGAACTGGCGGCCTATTACGATGCTACAAACAGCATACAAGATCATCGCCAAAGTCATCGCCAACAGACTCTCGTGCCACCTGAGATCTTGGCTTAGTGAGGACCAAAAAGGTTTCATCAAAGGCAGGTCTATCCTGGAAACCATTATGGATATTTGGGAAGGTATTCAATTTGCAAATGAGTCTAATCAAGATGTGGTCTTCCTCAAGATCGACTTTGACAAAGCCTACGACAGGCTAGAATGGGACTATATTCTGCAGTCACTCCAAGATCTCGGATGTAGTCAGAAATTCACCAAGATGATCGCGACCCTTCTCGGAAACGCGACGACCCAAATTAACGTCAACGGCAAACTTTCGAAGGCGATCCATCTTAAAAGATCTATTAGACAAGGGTGCCCTCTGGCCCCCCTTCTTTTTGCCATCGCCACTGAGGGGCTGAGCAGACTTGTGGCACATCATGTAGAGGCTGGCAATATCAAAGGCCTCCGGCTGCCTCACGACCACGGTCAAATCATCATGAGACTTTTTGCCGATGATATGAACGCGTTCGTTCACAATGATAATACTAGCCTGGAGACTTTCTGGAGGTGTCTTGCTACCTTCTGTGATGCCTCTGGATCCAAAATCAACCACTCTAAGACCGCCTTCAGGGCTATTGTGGGACATCATCCTGGCCTTCTCATTGATCATGGCTGTCAAATCATTCCACAGGGCCAAATCTTTCGACTTCTTGGAATCCCCTTGGGATTTGGCGTCTCTATGGAGCAGCGATGGAACTGGGTGCTGGCCAAACTCGAAAACAAGCTCAACTATTGGAGAGGTATGCAAATCAATCTCGCTGGACGTGCGATGGTTATCAACACGTTCCTCCTCTCTTCTACCATCTATTTCCTTTCTTGCTGGAGACCGAACGAGCAAGGCCTGTCCAAACTGAATAGTATTTGTAGAAACTTTCTTTGGACGGGCGATCATAACAGAAGGGGGGTGCCTAAAATCAAATGGGCCATCTGCACTAGCCCTAGAGATAGCGGGGGGCTTGGTATCCTGGACATTGGGTGTATGGCTAACAAACTGGCAGCCAAATGGATGATTAAGGCTTGGTGCAATAGGGAGGCCTCGTGGGCCAAGCTGATCTTTAGAAACAAGCATGAGTTGGCCCTCATGGGGTTCCCGAACTGGAAGAATCTTGACATCATGACCCTTCTATTCTCCCCGATCCCCGTCTTCCCGAAAGGCTCCAATCTCGTGTGCTCCCTTTGGAAGGGCTGGAATAAAGTCAAAAGCTTCACAAGAATTAGTGAGGACTGGAAGTGGGCGGCCGGAATCAGACAAAACGACTCTATCTGGTTTCCGATACATGGCATCCGGAGTGTGGAGTCGTGGAACATTCAAAATGCCAAGAAGTTATGGAACAAAGGATTCAAAAAATGGAAACACCTCTGGAAACATGACACCAACAGCTGGATCAACTTCGAGGATATTGACCCTCGCATAAACATCTCCTACGAAGAATGGAACACTTTGCAAAGCAGATGCCTCGCTTGGGATCGTCACAAGACTCGCCTTCTCATGGGACACGACACACCGAACTCGCTTGGTCTCAAATGGCACAATGGAAATAGCCTGCTCAAAATCCCGAACATCAAAGAAACGGCTGACCTCCAGATCAGCCTCAACAAGAAGTGGTGCCTGTCTTGGACGCGGCTTCGATGGGACATGAAATTCATGGGTATCTGGCACCCACTTATAGAGATTAAGAAGTCTGTCCTCTTATGGCAAATTCTTCATCGAGGAATTTGGACCAACCATAAGGCAAGCAAACTTTGTGGGATCCCTCCATGGTGCAAACGCTGCCACAGTGCAATCGAAGATGTCCCACACATCTTCCTTACTTGCCCCAACTCCTACAGAATCTGGCAGACGGTCGGAATGAAAATCAGACTTCAGAAACAGCTTAGTTGGAAACAAGTCCTTTTGGGAGAAGCGATTGGCTGCTCTGCGGCACTCTGGAACGCAATCAGAGGGGATGTCCTGTGGAAAATTTGGCGGGAGAGGTGTGCTCTCAACTTCGGCGATCCCCCCAGGGAGTGGTCGATTGAGAAATCACTATTCCTCCTTGGCAAAAGGATTTTCAACAGTAAGAAATCCCCCCCCCTTCAGGCACCATCAAGTCCTCCGTTTGATCAACAACAAGCTCAAACCCAAGTGGGCCCCGCATGAGGGCGACGAGAGGGTGATTAACCTTCTTTGTAATGCAACCTAGGATTCAATCATGCTTCCCCTGCTTTGTGGGATTTGGGGGGTCCCGTGGGCACTAGTCCCCTTCTATTGTACCTTTGTTTCTTAATTTAATTCAAGTCCGGGAGAGTAGGCTATTGCCGAACTTCCTTTATAAAAAAAAAAAACCCATGAGTCATCACAATTCACGAAGTTATAACTTATAAGTTATAATTTGAAAATATAATTTTACAATTTATAAGTTACATTATATTTATTAGGCGGTGGGGCCTAACCCATGGCATGTGGGCATCTGGAACTACCATTGACCAATGGTATGTGAGCATTTGTAATACCTTATACATACATACTATGATTTAAATTATTATCTTATATACTATAAGCATAAATATCCTCTCGCCTGTTCTATGAAAGAGAATGTTTCCTCGTGGATATGCTTTTGAAGAGGAAATAAAAGAAAGGGAACATTTCCTTTTCCTCTGGTTTTCTGATTTTTTCAGGATTCCTATTTGAAGTATTTAAAAAAGGGGATTTGAAATTTCCAACCGGCGGAAATATAAGCTGAGGCAATATTTTCCCGAACTATGACAATTTCTATTGTTCGACGCACATTTACAGATAGGGAGGGCACATGGATGTTTTTTCAGGTGATCGGTTTACACTTTTTGGGTGACCGAACGGACCATTAGGGGCACATGTGCAAGAGATCAATGACAATTATGGAAATGTCACCGTTATATCTGCTTGAGATTGCTCTATTTTTGTCAGCCTTTTCTTGAGAATGGCAAGTGTTCATGGCTTTGGATGTCCATTATGGATCGTAATAAATGAATGAAATAATTATATGGAATAGTGATTCTTGGTTCACCAATTTCTTGCTATAATCTGAATGTGTGGCTGCATGTAATATTTATACAAGGTAGAACAAGGGAGTTTGAGCTAGTTATAAAGTGGTAATTGTAGTGCCAAAGAAAAGCCTCCAATGGTACTAAAAACAAAGAAGCATACTTTCTCCCTCTAGCTGTTTTAGGCTTCATATGGGTGGCAACTCTTCAGACTTCGGGCTGTTGGGTAGAGGAAACTCGCCATGCCAATTTATATCTTAAAGCTTCTGGTCATGAGTGTTGTCGCTGCATCATTAGTGGGATCATATTAATTAGATATTCAATCCTTATTTTGACAACTAACTTTACTCAATATATGGAGTATACAAGCGCTGATATAGTAGGCATTTTTTCCCCTGTCTGCGGATAACTAGCAACTCTCGAAAGATGTCCACTATGTAGTTAAGATCTACGCCAACACCCCAGTGGCCAACAATGCTCTATTCTATACAGTGGCC
The DNA here is from genome assembly GCA_020310875.1 of Ceratopteris richardii. Taxonomy (NCBI): domain Eukaryota; kingdom Viridiplantae; phylum Streptophyta; class Polypodiopsida; order Polypodiales; family Pteridaceae; genus Ceratopteris; species Ceratopteris richardii. Next base: position 202,987,581 of record CM035411.1, read on the forward strand.
AACAACTCTCTATTCTATAAGGAGCTCTTGTAAACTTACAACTCTGAAATAACCGTCTTGGAGAGTGCTTTCGTGTCCGAAGCAGCAAGTCGCGACTATCTTGTATGGGCGACTCCTCTTGGAAGTACTGTTGTGGAGAGTCAGGTTTTGTAGAGCGACGATGATGGAGCTAGGAGATATTTCATGCCGGGTTCCTTGTTCTGTGTGTGCTTTTTTGTTATTGGACATTGTGGCTTTCTCTTCTTTAATTTTTAGCAATTGGCTGACCCGGGCGCCAGTCCGTTTGGGTCACCCAATGTCTCACCGGATAGATCATCAACAATATGTATCCATGCTGGCAAAAAGGTTTGTTTATCACCCAAGTTCCGGTCGCCGAGGCCTCATGTGCCCCCCGTAAGATAGGGAGCGCACATGCATAATTTTTTGGGTGATCGGAGTACACTTTTTGGGTGACCGAACAGAGTATTAGGGGCACATGTAAGTTAGATCTGGTGATCTCCGGTCATCGGAACTATGGGCACATGTAGAACGATCACCTAACTTCTGATGACTGCATTGAAAATAAAAAATTTATAATGAATTATAACTTCTGTCACAATTTGGTGAAGACGTAACTTTCAAAATTTTTGTTAGCATCTCATGCCTTCCTTTCTTGCTTATCTACATTCATTATTCATTGTGTTTGTTGGAACTCTTTAATCTTGTTAAATGCATCGCCTCTGCTTAGATTCTCTTTCATCACGGTTCAATGAGTTGATATTATCATGTTCACATCCTATACTTACGTTGGTTCAATCCAATCTGAATACTTTAGGAACAAGAAATAAAATGCCAACCCTTCAACATCGTATTATGCATGCGTAAACCCAATCTTTCATATTTCTTTATTCGCTTATTTCTTCAACTCACGTTTATGATTTATTCGAGATTGCCATCAATTGCTTTTCAATCGAAATCGACAGCTGATTCGTGTTCTGATACAGGTTCAATTTTTTTGCTTATAGGCGCAGGCAATTCTCTCAATAGAATTGTATTGATTGCCGTTCCTAATCACCGTCAATTAATTGTCAATATGGAACTTTGTGGGGAATGTCAATGTAATTGAGTCGCGAACACTTTGTTGATAGCAACGCTTTGTTGCGCATACACCATTCAAATGGCCTTCAGCGACGGGGCGCGAACGGAATGATTAGGAGGGTGAAAGTCCGTTCGGGTCACCGGGCTACTCACCGTACACTTCATTAGCTCCATCCTGCCACGTCGGATAAAAAGCACATCTTTGGCCGAACTTCGGTTCGCCGAGCTTGCATGTGCTCCCCTAAGAGTCTGTGTCTTCGAAAATCTTAGTAGCTCTTCTCTACCAACTCGCGAGGAGTTTTCTGTACCTGAGCAAGGACTGATGTCGACACAATGAGAGCAGGCGATTGCACCACTCTCCGAGAGAGTATGGAGGGGGGAATGAGCTTGCACAGGCGCTGTTAGGGTTTCTGCATGCCGAGAGTATAACGCGCAGGTGCTGATAGGATTTCTCGAGAGAGCATACTGGAGAGAGAGAGAGAGAGAGAGAGAGAGAGAGAGAGAGAGAGAGAGAGAGAGAGAGAGAGAGAGAGAGAGAGAGAGAGAGAGAGAGAGAGAGAGAGAGAGAGAGAGAGAGAGAGAGAGAGAGAGAGAGAGATTTTTGTGCTTTACATCTTGTTATTTGTAGAATGTCCATTGGAGGATATGAGCGTACCTTCATCCCCTGGAAGCAGTAAAGACTTTGTAGCATTCCTTGATGCAGAGTTAGAATCTACTTCCTCAGATGTTCAATCCCACTCTGACAACGGGTCAAATGCAGAGGTTGACAATGAAGGAAGTTTACCAGTGTATGAACCCTTATTTTTCTATTTTGAATACTTGTGATGCATGTAGACTTCCTTCTTAAAAAAAAAATTGTTCATATATATTTTTCAATTTTTTCTTTCATTTAAGAGAATATCGCTTTCCATGTATGAAATATGATAGCTATATGGGATCACATCTTGTTGTAGATGAGGGTGATGTTTATATATATGTGTATATATATATATATATATATATATATATATATATATATATATATATATATATATATATATACATATACATATACATGCATGCATGCATACATACACACTCACTCATATATATATATATATATATATATATATATATATATATATATATATATATATATATATATATATATATATATATACACACACACACATATATACACACACATATATATATATATACACACACACACATATATATATATATGTATGTATGTATGTATGTATGTATGTATCAAAGTCACGAGGGGACGGGGACGGGTCCCGGGAACAGTGGTGTCCCCAGGATGGGGACGGAGCCTAAGGTGTCCCGGGGATGCGTCCCCGGGATGGCACTAGAAAAATGCTGGTTTTTCAAAAAATAACAAATGGAAGTAGTGTACAATGAATGCGGTTACATATGAAATGACCAATAACAACAAAAGTGTAGAAGAAAAGTGTTTTTCACGTAGAAACATATATGAAGCATGTTGAAATTTGAACATTCAGAGTTGCCATATATATTTATCATAAAAAAAAGATTCTACATCATCATCATCATAGATATATTATAAACATATAGTATGCATAAAAAGAACTAAGACTCAAGAGTCAATGATCATGTGACATATATGATATCGCATTATCATGCAAGCAAAAAGATGTTATATCGTACTATGGATCGACAAAAAGAACAAGTGTAGATTCTAAAAGGTAGAATCAGAAATTCTAGAGACTACAACATAAATGGAATAAATATGGACAAAAGAGAAGAAAGGTGAAGAAAGGGCTAAGAGGGTTGCTGAATATGCCAAGTTGATGGTAGCCAAAGCCTCCATAGTACATACACATGAGATCGAAGGAGAAAAACTTAAAACTGAAAATAAGCTTGTGTTTTGAGGGAGCGATTGCCTATATTTATGGTTGTTTATGGTCCTAAAGATGGTTCTATAGACCCCCTACAGTGGGCTCTAAAACTTCCTAAAGAGGGCCAAAAAAAGTTGACATTTTTTTGCCAAAAAAACGTCCCACATCCCCAGCCGTCCTGGATTGCCGTCCCGAAATCGTCAGATCACATGAATCCGTCCCCAGGACGTGTCTCGGGGACGTTTTGCTGTATCAAACAGTTGTAAGGGGACGCCAACCGTCTTGGTTAGGCGTCCCCGTATTCTAGCTTTAGGGGACGGAGTCCCGACGTCCCTAAGACCCGAGGACGCGTCCCCATGTGACTTTGGTATGTATGTATGTATGTATGTATGTATATGTATATGTATATGTATATGTATATGTATATATATATGTATAAGTATGTGTATGTGTATGTGTATGTGTATGTGTATGTGTATGTGTATGTGTATGTGTATGTGTATGTGTATGTGTATGTGTGTGTGTGTGTGTGTGTGTGTGTGTGTGTGTGTGTGTGTATGTGTATGTGTATGTGTATGTGTATGTGTATGTGTATGTGTATGTGTATGTGTGTGTGTGTGTGTATGTGTATGTGTATGTGTATGTATATATATATATATGTGTGTGTGTGTATATGTGTATATATATAGTCGTTATTTATGTTTTTTTGATTTTTGACTTTTGACATTGAGCCGACTGCTTATGGATATCCGAACCATACATACACACACTGTACACACATATATATAAATATATATATATATATATATATATATATATATAGATATATATATATATATATATATACACATACATACATACATACATACATACATGCATGCATGCATGTATGTATGTATGTATGTATGTATGTACACACACATATATATATATATATATATATATATATATATATATATATATATATATATATATATATATATATGTATGTATGTATGTATGTATATATATATAGTCATTATTTATGTTTTTTTTGATTTTTGACTTTTGACTTTTGACATTGAGCCGATCGCATATGGATATCTGCACCTAGAACAATAGCAGATACATCTTCAATGTTTCTTTTTGCATACTCTTTTTATAGCATACTCAACTAAAACCACCAGAGATCTCATTCCATTTTACATTCTCATCCAACAAGTTTGCTAACATGATAAAGATTTAAGAAAATATGGTTTGTGAAGGTTTGAGAAGATAGTTCGAAGATTTGTAATTTTTCCCATCTTTTGTTTGCATTTTGTGCTAAGCTTCGTTATGGCTGAGTTATAGTCTTGTGGCTGACTACCATGAGCTTATGGTTGCACTTTCTTTTGAGGGTGAATTTGGGGTTTGCTTGGATTCATTATGGTATATATGATTGTTGTATTAGCGGACATGCAATTTTCACTTGCGGATTTTTTGTCCGAATTACGACTAGTTGATAGATGTGTATACAGGGTGAATTTGGGGTTTGCTTGGATTCATTCTAGTATATATAATATTGATAATGGATCGATTCTTAGCATCCCAACAGCCATCACACACACTATACTGCATCCAAACGTTTCCACTTTTCATGGAGTTTCAACAAGTCATCTTCTATGAACCTCACTTATCATAAAGATGATGTGTACGCAATGGATGATATGATGGTGGTTTATAGGAAGAGCCCACACGACCAATTGCACTAACCATATTAATAAAGTAATGGCTTTTTGTTTTGCAAAACAGTATGTCTTATGCACAAAAGAACCTACGAAAAGCTTTGTTTGCATCACTTCTTGCCAAAGCTTCCCAAGGCTTTTGCAAAGATCCTTGATAAATTTTTCTTTTTTGGGATGCATGAAAAGTGGAAGTATTACCACATGGATGAGATGCATTGATTTCCGCATCAAAATTTGCACTTTCATTTGCCAAATTATCCCGATGTGTGAACATCACATTGACATTAGAGCATGGCCACTTTCATAAAATGATGTTGGAAGTAACTTTCTACATGCTTCGTGTATATTTTGGGAAGCTTGAGCACATTTATCAACCCCATAACCTTGGAGGCCAAGAATATATGCTCGGATTTGGTTGGTTCCTCCATCCCATACATGGCCACAAAATTTGCATCTACATGTCCGATTCCTTGTTGCCAAGGCTTTGACCTTGTCCACATACTCACATACCGCCATTTTTCATTGGCTTTCCATGGCATCTACAAATATAAAAGGAAAACAATTAAGTTTCTTTTCTTGGTAAAATATTGAAAGTAAGCTGTATTATCATTATGTATATGGACTAGTCATTATCAATATATATGTATATCACTATCATTATGTTGAGTGTATTGTGTAATGTTTATTATATCAATATCATATATGTATAATGATAGGAACATAGTAGATTTAAATCGATTTTTTCGCTCCAAATAAAATTCTTTTAAATCGTTCTCGATTTAAATCTCTCCATATGATTTTTATCACCTCATGAATCATTTTTATTTTTTTTTTCCTTTGACCTTGAAGTAGCATTTGACTCATATTTTGCTTTGGTTTCGATCTTCTAGCTTGTTGTAGTGGAGAGTAATGTATCTTAGTATTAGATCAACTTGGCTTATGCTCTAGAGACTGGCACTTGATCTTTTGATTACTCAAATTGGTTTCATTTTTGTCTCGACATTTATCCAATTATTATCCCGTCAATAATATCTTGGTCATTGCATAATAGGAAGGTGATTGAGATACTGCCATTGTCTATTTTCAGATGTATCCACATTTTTTTTGGCATATGTTGTTTAAGCTTCTCAGATGCCTACAATAGAAACCTTTATTGGCACTACATGACCTTTCAAGTAATTGATAATGAAAAGTTGTTCCTTTATATATGAGGACATTCAATACCCAGTAGTCTTTCCATACAATGTTAACTTGAACATATGGCCATCAATATGTGATGTTTTAATTCTCTTGTGTTTCCAATAAAAAAGTAGCTCTTGGTATACATGTGAAAGATTTAAAAGTCTCCCTGAGTGGATAAAACCTCGATTTTTATTTTGGGTCTGAACGATCTAAACGATTAAATCTCGATTTAAATCTCACGATTTAAATCTCTCGGTTACACTATGGATAAGACTTTCTAAAAGAAGTTTGCATCTGAATTTTTTGAGCTTGTTAGAGTTTGGAGGGACTGTTCTTCATTTATGTTCCATGAAGTTGTTTCTTAGATTAGGGAAATATGATATTTTGGTTTCTTGTACTGCATTCGCTTTGAACGTGATGTTTAATATTCAAGTCTGGCAAGTGTACTCACTATAAGGTTAAGCACTCTTGTCTTCTTAGCATTGCAACACCATGGTGCAATAAACAACTCATGTTGACTTGCAGAATTGATTTCATAGCTACTAATAATTGATGCTTTTATATTGCACCAGGTGAGAAAGCTTGAATTTCTTATTGCTTTTGTCGTTTTTACTAAGGCAGTATAGTACAACAAGATATTTAAAAATGAGGTTAAATCGAGATTTAAATCGTTTAAATCGTAGAGGTTTATAAAATACGAAATAGAAATTAGGGTTTTATTCATTTTGAGAGTTTTTTCTTTTTGAAACATAAAGCTATGTACCAATGCATATTTAACACCTTTTTGATATTTTACAATATTTACAAAATTGCTTCATTTGCTTTTGTCTCTTTTTTGTCTTCCTTTTTTGATAGTATGACACTTAAGGTCTCTACCTATTAGAGAAAGAGCCAACTTTAGCTTTGCACAATATATCTATTTTGTTTGGATTGATCTGCATGGAGCAAAACAAGAACTAGCCTTTCAAACGTTAAGGCATTTGGGTTGCCTTTCATCATCAATCGAAGAGTAGAAGCAAGACTCATATAAGAATCGAGCAACCCATTGAGAAGAGTCTTCACAATTGAACATTTGATAAAATTTCATTGTTGGTAATTACATGCTTCTTCAAATCTTTGATCTTTGTGAGGAAACTATTTATAGAAGCACTTCCATTCATGTGCTCACTCTTTAACGGTTATCGAAGGTAAGCAACATATGTTGATATATTTAGGTAGTGATGTGTGTGAACACATTAGGACTGCCGGGGTACTTTTTTCCCTCTTTAGGAGGTTCCTTCCCCCTCGGGCTTGTATATATGCCTATTGCCCTAACGGATCACTTATCTTTGTACATTCTAGTAAACAGTTGCTGAAGATGATGCAGACGACGTTGAAGATGATGATATTTTTCATGTTCTTGTTCGTGCTTCGGTTCTTGTTGCATATACTCCGGAGAAAATCCGTTGGGATGGCAGAGATGCTTAGACACATGCATTGATAGCCTTGTTTGTCAAACGTGCCATTATTCTTGAATCCTCACATACGCTCTTGTAGAACAACTAAGGATGCTTGGGATACACTTACCACTTTATACTCGGCAAGGAATGAGGTTTGTGTTGCTTATCTCCAAAAACAGTTGGAGAGTGAGCACACAAATGAAGGAGATTCCATGGACAATTTTCAGACAAAGATCAAAGATTTGAAGGAACAATTGATTTTTGCCGATGAAGTCTTGCGTAGACTGTTGTGAATGGTCTTCTTGATTCATATCAAAGTTTTGCTTGTACTCCTAGTTTGATGATGAAAGGCAATCCAAATGCCTTAACATTTGAGGAGTTAGTCTCTCTTCCGGTGCAGGAAGATAAGTCTAGGCAGAAGAGGTCCATTATGCGTGTTGCAGATCAAGCTTTCCTTGCTAGCTTGAAGGGCAAAGTTACATGGAGCTCTTCTACTAGTAAGCAAAAATCTGCTAATTTTGCACAATCAAAGAAGGATGACAGAGACGAGAAAGAAAACAGAAAAGTAGAAATTGCAAATATTGTATAGGAAATGATCATGTCGTAAAGAGCTTTCCAAAACTGGTTGCTCAAGAGGCAAGGAAGAAAGAGGCCGGAGTTGTTGTTGTAGAGGCCTCAACACCCAAAACAGAGTCTGCGCAGCTTATGCAGAATGAAGAATGGGCATTTACCACCGTTTTCAGTTATGACCTATCTTCTCATGACCGGTGTATGTCTTGAGTAGACTCAGATGTTTGGTACTTCAATAGCGGGGCAACCAAACATATTACCTCGCAATGCAGTTTCTTCACTTCACTCGAGCTTGCCCCTATACGGAATACTGTCACATGCGCCAACAACTCCTCTTATCCTGTCATGAGAGTTGGTAAGATCATTCTGACTACTGTTGATGGTAGTTCTTTTACATTGTCGGATGCTTTATTTGTGCCAGGGATCAAGAAGAATCTGTTATCAGTTTCAACTTTAGCCAAGATTGGCTTAGTTGTGAAATTTGTTGATGATGTCATTATTGCTTCTTTCATTTTATGTCGTGGGCTCTATAAGCTCATAGACTATGAAAAATCTATGAATGATTCAGCATGTGAAGTACATGATTTTCAGGCTATGTCAGATGCAAAGCTTTGGCATGCACTCTTTGGTCATCTCAATTTCGCATGTACATGATTCAGCATGTGCAGTACATGATTCTCAGGCTATGTCAGATGCAAAGCTTTGGCATGCACGCTTTGGCATGCACGCTTTGGTCATCTCAATTTCGCTAGTTTGCTATGCCCGCGAAAATTTGAAATGGTGTCCTCTCTTCCCAAACTTGAGGCACTTGGTAAACATGTATGTGAAGGCTGTATTTTGGGCTAAATGCAACGTTCCCCCTTCCCAAAAGATGGTTCAGTTCGAGCTACTCTGAAATTGCAGCTTGTTCATAGTGATGCCTATGGTCCTATGCAAACACCTTCTTTTGGGAACTATCTTTACTTCGTGACTTTCATCGATGATTTTTCTAGGCATGCATGGGTATGTCCATTGAAAGCAAAGTCCAAAGTGTTTGTGCTTCAAACACTTATTGGTTTTGGCTTAAAATTTGTCAGCATGTGAAATGGATAGCCTGTGCTGTGAATCCTGATCGAGGGGGGAATATATGTCTGCTGATTTTAATGCATTTCTGGTTGAACATGGGATAAAACATCAATGTACAGTGCCATATACACCTCAATAGAATGGAGTTACTGAACGGAAGAATAGGTCATTCATGGAGATGGCGAGGTGTATGGTCAAGAGTTAGGCTTTACCCAAAGTCACCAGGGGACGGGGACGGGTCCCGGGAACGGTGGTGTCCCCGGGACGGGGACGGAGCCTAGGGTGTCCCGGGGACAGGGACTCGGGACAACACCTACAAAATGTTGATTTTTTCAAAGATATAATGAAAACCATGTAGATGAATATACTAACATATTAGAAGTCTATTAAAAACAAAATAATGGGAAGAAAAGGTGTTTTTTAAGTGGAAACATGTATGATGCACATTGAACATTGAGAGTCACATTTCAACTTTTGAGTTTTGAGCAATAA
>CM035411.1:203004470-203014470 GCA_020310875.1 Ceratopteris richardii
AGGAATCACCCAAACAAACATCAGTCATTGATATTGTATCTGATGGTATGCATATTATACAGTCACTTTTGAAGTATGATGCTGCAAACTCTATGATCGATTGTCTCAGGATTCTTACTTTATTCTCAGGCAACAGTCGAAGTAAGCCTTGTCCACCTCATCCAGGATTTCTGCATGGAATGTGTATAAGGTGTGGATTTTTGAAGCCTTCTGATGAGGAAGGTGATAAGCATAGTGTTGCTCTTCGCTACATTCATGCAGTGAGTATGAGATGGTGAATAAAACACATGATTCTGTTTCCATGCCGTATTTGGTACTTCACCTCAAAATAATGCATATTGCTTGTTCTACTGGATAGGGGCTGGAGGTGTCTTGCCAAGAGGCAGAAAGAATCAAGAGGACTGAACTCCAGAAAATTTTTGCTAGAAGAAAGCTATATTTGGTGCTTGATCTTGACCATACCCTATTAAACTCGGCCCGTTTCATGGAAGTTACATCTGATGAATACACATATTTGCAGGCTGTTTATTTATCAAAAGAGATAACATGTGAGACAATCTTGTTATTTCACATCAGCTTTTACATCTTCATGAATTGGTACATTGTCCATGTGTGTGTCTTGCATCTATGCTCCGCTGTTGTGTATATATATCTTGGACTTCCAAGTAATCAATAACATATTCAATCGATTTCTTTTTTTTTTTGCAGCTGATCAATGTAAAGAGACTGGCCTTCACAGCCTGCAAAATTTACAAATGTGGACAAAATTGCGTCCATTTGTTCATGAATTCTTAAAAGAAGCTAGCAAGCTGTTTGAACTTCACCTTTACACAATGGGTGAGAGGGTTTATGCACAGATAATAGCACACATTTTAGATCCATCAGGACGTCTGTTTGGAAGCCGTGTTATTTCACAAGGTGAAAGCACATGCCGCACTACAAAAGATCTGGATGTATTGCTTGGTGCAGAATCAGCGGTTGTGATCCTTGATGATACAGAGGCGGTAGGTGTTGTGTTTTCCAGTTATAACCTTCCTGTTCTTTTCTTCCTTTGTTTTGACTATTTGTTAGGGAACATGATTCATTGATAGAGTCAAATATGCTGGTCAGCTGGAATTTTAGCCATTTGATTCTCTCTCTCTCTCTCTCTCTCATTCGTTCAGGTCTGGCCAAGGCATAAGGATAATCTCATCTTGATTGAGAGGTATCACTTCTTTGGTTCGAGCTGTAAACACTTTGGGATTGCCAACGCATCACTATTGGAAGCTGAGAAAGATGAGAGTGTTGAAGAAGGCACCTTGGCCACTACATTGAAGCTTTTGCAACAATTACATACGGCTTTTTTTGATCGATGTTATCAGGTCCACACAAAAAATATACAACTACCTTTCTTACTAAATAATGCTGAATTCATTTTGTATCTTGTTACAGCTAGGTAACAGATATTGCTTGTATCTTTTGTGGTTATTAGTTGGCTTTGGTGCAGTATAACGAGTCTTATATGCTCATATTTAATGCTATATTGTGCTGATTATAGGATGCAGAGGGGGGAAATCAACACTATACTGGGGAACAAGATGTGAGAATGGTATTGAGCCAATCCCCTCTCTCCACATGCTCTCTCTCTCTCTCTCTCTCTCTCTCTCTCTCTCTCTCTCCCCCCTCCCCCCCTTCCCTCCCTCCCCCCCCCAAACTGACCCCTGCCCCTTCTCCTAAGCTTCTCTTCCTCGTTTGAAGTAAAAGTTCTTTTCTTAGTTGAGAGCCTAATTTGCTCTTTTGTTTTATAGATTCTACGCACTCTTAGGTCAAGGGTTCTTGCTGATTGTAGAGTTGTGTTTAGTCGAGTGTTTCCTACTAGGCTTAGTTTCCCAGAGGCACACCCATTGTGGCAGCTTGCAGAGAGACTTGGTGCCACTTGCTGCAGTTTAGTGGATGCCAGTGTCACTCATGTAGTTGCAGTTGACAAAGGAACAGACAAAGCAAGATGGGCACTAGAGAACAAACGGCGTTTGGTGCATCCAAGATGGTTAGAGGCAGCTTTTCACATATGGAAAAGACCTTGTGAAGAAGATTATCCAGTAGATGATGTCTGTGTAGCTATTTTCTCCAAGACCGAGGAGAAACCTCGACCCGATGTGCACCAATCTCTAATTATGGATTGTTGACATATGTACAATTTAATCTACATTTGAATGCAGATTCTTGTCTTCTTTCCACATGCATGCGAATTTGACACGTATCTGCACCTACACGTAGATGGGGTCCATTGGGAAAATTTTCCATATGTTCCATAGTCATATGGAAATTTTTCCCATAGTTCTGCACTCGTACTTCCACATAATTCTTGTCTTCTTTCCACATGCATGTGAATATGACACGTATCTGCACCTACACGTACATGGGGTCCATTGGGAAAATTTTCCATATGTTCCATAGTCATATGGAAATTTTTCCCATAGTTCTGCACTCGTACTTCCACATATGAATGATGTATGATATTCTTTTCATACTGCTTTCATGTGAATATGCTGTTCTTTTTGTTATTTGAAGTTCAATCATATGGTCATTAGAGTTTTAGAATACGTTTTACTTACGTAAGGTCAAAAAACTGCACGCTTGCAATGCGATCATTTTTTGATGTTTGGATTCATGTTCATGTATATTTGCACAACTTCAATAGATTCAACATATGTATGAAGTTAGTTTTTGTAGCAGGTGCATGATGTCATCTATGTTTTTCCCCGCTTATTTTCACACTTATTCATACTTCTATACCTGTATCTGCATACCATATGGCTCGTTTACAAGGAAACTACGACCCATGCATATGTATATGTATGGGTTTCCAACCTGAATGCCATTAATCAGTGTAGGTGGATGTTAATAATCAATCCCTAGGGATTGTTGAGTATCAATGCATATACACAAATGAATGTACATGTGCATGCAAGAGACAGTGTATACACATGCACATGTACAATCGTAGTCTACTGTTGCGCATGGACATGGAATTTACATGTCTACACGTACAAATGCGGTCTCATGCTGAAGCATAAAATGTAATTTGAATATATAACCTTCACATGTATATTAACCTGCATGATTGAAGTTTGAATGCAGATTCGTGTCTTCCACATATGCCTTCAAACGAATAAACTATACAACATTGGTCATGGGGTGCATGCACATGCGCATTTTGCTAAGTCATAATCACGCTTATTATTACATGCGTATGCGATGGACATTTGCTTCAAACAAACATACAAAGACATCTTAGCCGTTTTTAATGGCCATCTTTCTCGTTACTGCCATATGTAGGATGCTCCTGGGTCTGAGATTTGTCCTTGCGACGTACTTCACGACCTATAAACATGTTGCTTGCATATATGAATACTTAGATACGTGCATACCTATATCTATACATACCTACATGCCTGCACACCTATATAATTACATGTACATCCCTGTTTACATCATACATATGGTGATGAAGGTGTATGAACATACATGCATACGTAGGTATATAGATATGTACGTGTAAAGGTACATACATATATTAAATATAAACTAGTAAATACGTATGTTTAGCATCACTCATGCATGTGATGTACTTCAAGACCTAAATACAGGTTGCTTGCACAATGCATATATGAATACTTAGATACATGCATACTTATATCTATACCTACCTACATGCCTGCACACCTATATAATTACATGCACATCCCTGTTTACATAATACATATGGTGATGGTGAATGAACATACATGCATACGTAGGTATATAGATATACACGTGCGAAGGTACATACATATATTAAATATAAACTAGTAAATACATGTATTTAGCATCAGATATGCATGTTCATGTGAATATACATGTGTGCACGTAGATATACATACACACACATGCACACATTTGCATGTATACATATCCATAACCACATACACATATGCATGTACATGTACATGGATATACATATACACAGGTATATACATACACATGCATACACAAGCAAATATGCATTCACATATGCATACACAAGCAAAAATGCACAGACACACACATACATACACACACACACACACACACACACACACATACAAATACACACATGCATGCGCACGCGTGTGCCCACACGAACGTGCACACGGACAAGCAGGTGCACACGCATGCACGCGCACACACACATGCACATGTGCACATGCACACATGCATACGCACATACACACACACATACACACACATACACACACATACACACACATACACATGCACACATACACATGCACATATACAAATGCTCATGCACATGCACACGCACACATACACATGCACACATATACATGCACACACGCACACGTACACATACACACACACATCCATGTACATGTACATATACATAGATGCACATATATGTATACCTATACATATCAATATACATACAACTAGGCACAAGGTTCATCCAAAGACGAGGCATGAGGTTCATCCAAAAACGTAACAGCCCATAACTTCGCGGGCTCCGAGGCATTGCAAGCGCCTCTCCAAATCTGAATTTTCCACTTTTCCTCAAACATAAAAACTGTTATAAAACTGAAAACTGGCAGCTCAAACATAATGGAGGGCCTCTTGCATGCCCACACACCCAACCATGAACATCTTGCACAAAATCCGGCCCGAGCCCTCGCGAGGAGACACCCGTCGGAACCGCCTAGTGTCGCTCCCGTAGAGATGTGCTTCGCGTGGACGATAGGAGCCCCTTCCAGTGGTTCACGACTTATGGCGCGACGGCGACTTACTGCGTTACTCCTACCCGGCTTCACACGGCTACCTTGCCGGTCTATGGAGGATGTACCTCCCTCCTCGAAGGGGGAAAACGGGACATACACGACACCGGTCGAGCGTAAGAGGTTTTTTTGATTTTTTGAGCGTAAGAGGGATACGATCGGGAGAGGGAGGCCACGAAGGCCGAGCCCACAAACACATAATTGGGTGAATAGAAGTGCCTATCACTTGGGATCCAAAAACGGTGAGACGGCTTCCACCCCGCCCCACGACCTGTGCCACTCAGGCCTTAAAGCCGATCCACCACCAAGACCATGCCTTTGCCGACGGCCCAAAACTTGAAGCCGAACGGCCCACTTGAAGCTCACATATCCAAATAAAAATTTTCCATCTTTTGCCAAACGGCTGATGTCCCACGCGAGGTGCGTCGCCGAAGGCACACACCGTTTTTCCAAAACTGAAATTTTCAGCCCTTTCCTGACGGCCCGTCCATGGCACCGTCGACGGCTCACACGCACCCGATCCACAGAGCCGAAGCTCTGATACCACTTGTTACGGGACAAGTGCAAACTCGAGTCCAAGGGGATGCCAACTCGGACCGAACCCGCATGAAACTCGAGATGCACGAAGGGACTTAGAAAGGGGCCTTTGCTCGAGAGTAACCCGAAACGAAGGGACTCCAAGTTAAACGCATGGAAGCATAACCAACTTAGAAGAATGGCCTGAAGGCCTACGCAAGCAGAAGCATAACATATATTCCCCAAAGAGTTGAGAACGGCCGCATGTAGACAAGCACGCTCTCGCGGGGCACCGTCAAACGATAAACGCACATCTGAGTGCGAAGAGGACGATTAGTCCTAAATCGAAGAGGGGAGGCCGTCATGCTCAAGCCAACCCCGAAGGCACCTCAACCCGAAGATAGGAGGCGGCCGTCCAAGACGAGCCGACCTCACGGCACGAAACCGTCGAGGGACCCAACACCCGCCGAGACGGGGCGGGGGACGCTCCCCTTACCGGGCATCTACCCACGGCTCTCAAGACAACCGACGTTCTCAAGAATGGTGAGGAAGGGAAGGCTTAGCACACATGTCCATAGTGCTTCTTAGCTCGCACGATGGAAGGCACTCCAAACCGGTCTGCAGTGGAGAGGATGTCACCGAACCCACTCCCCTTATAGTTGCGCACAATTCAGCGCAGGAGGGAATACCACCCAAGCACCACTAGGGGCTAGATAGAAATACAGGGCTGTCACATATTCACCCCCTCTTCAACAGACTTGTCGTCCTCGAGAAGTTCACCTACAGGTGCTAACTAAATCCTGGTCACGGTGTAGTTGCAAGGGTGACGTTTCGTGAATGGCTTTTATGACTTTGCATGGTGTTCTTACTCTCAACGGGATGGAGCAGTGTCCTTAGTACCATGGGTTGTCGTGCGAATGCATATATAAGGGAAACTTTACTTGTGCACAGAGGTGCGAACCTAACACTGCCGGTTTGGCTCGAAGCAAAGGAACTACGAAGAGAGTGACTTACCCCACTCCGACTGCATCGGGACAAAGTCAAGCTCCACATGAGCCGAATTTTGCACTTAAGGGGACCTTGCAGTTTGGGTCAAAACGCTTTGCCTCTAAGTAGGTTGAATGCATAACCTTTCGTTCAAGAACCTTCAAGAAGATCCTATCGTCAAGACAGATGGCTAGTCCATCTAACTCAATTCGCTTATGAACCGTTCACCTTGCCCTTGTATCGCCTACGCGATAGATTTGGGCCTTAAGCTCTTGGAAAATCCAAGACAACTCTTATCGTGAAGAGGGTGATCAATCCCCAAAAGTCAAATCGTATCGAGACGTGCACATGCCCCTTTATCGCCATGCAATAGAAATGGGCCTTTCTTTTCCAACGTGGCGAGAAGCTTGACGTCACATGAAGGCTTCAAGCCGATGTCCGAAGACATTGCCCTTTGTTGCCATGCAAGAGGATGGGCCTTTCCAAACCGAAAGAAAACTTAGTGCCAAGCACGACATTAAGCCGTTCTCAAAGAGAACAAGAATGCCCCTTCCCGGGCTGATATGCGAAAGAGGGGGTCAAACCCAAAGTTGTGGTGGACAGGCCTCTTTGCCACTCCACACACACATCCTTGTTTCCTTTCCAACATCCAAAATTACCAAGGCACGGTGCCCATACACCGGCCAAGGCAAATCCCAACAAAAGAGAGGCCTATCAACGGCCCTCAAGCTTTACGTAGCAAAGGCGCAGACGTGCGGCGAACAAACGACTTACGACAACTGGCCGAGTTATGAAAATCACCTTTTGTGATGGAAACGGCCGTCTCAAACTGTTCCACACACCCGCCATATTTTCAGCCTTACATAACCAACTACCAAGAGGCGACGGATCCCATTACATCCGCATAATGCACGCCCATCATGCGCTCCTTGGCAATTCCCACCTCATCCAAGACGAGCCTATCGTCGACCCACAAGCTTTTTGTCCCAAGGCACGATCGCACTGCGCATCGCGGCTTACTTTTGCGTCGGCCTCAACCTTTTTCCTAATGATAACTCGGGTCCCAAAGGCGCACCACGAGCTACCCTTGCACATAAGCCTCGGCCTCTAAGGGGACCCGCAGACGCTTACTCATTATCGGCACGAACGGGGAGGAATCCAAGTCCAAGCCCGCCAGCCAACGCCCAACTTGCCTCGGCCTCTGAGGGATCCCGCAGGCGGTCTCACAAGGCAACGGCACGGACCAGGGGACCCTTGCCACAACTCGCCGGCCACACCCAACTTGTCCTGGTCTCAATGGAACCCGCGGACTCCACATGCTAAGGCACGAAGGAGGGGGACTTGTATTGTCACTTCGCATCTTCCAAAGCCCACACACTTGCTCCAGTCTCGAAGATTCCGCGAGAGACTTGCGGATCAAGTGAATCGAACGAGGGGGACCTTAACGTCACTGCCCGTCGACCACACTTCTCTTTTCATCCTATCTTTTACCCAACCGCGCGAGGGGGACCTTAACGTCACTGCCCGCCGGTGGGTTGCTTTTCCCTTTCTTACTCAACCGTGCGAGGGGGACCTCAACGTCACTGCCTACCGGAGAGTTGCTTCTCTTTTTCCCACTTTGCCTCGGTCTCAATGGAACCCACAGGCGCGAACCGCACGAGGGCGACCTAAACGTCACTGCCCGTCCTCCGCTCACTCTCAACCTTTCCCAACTTGCTAGCCGTGTGAGGGGGACCTCAACGTCACTTCCTGTCGGCATAGCTTTTCCTCTTCCCAAACGTGCCCTAGCCTCTAAAGAGAACCCGCGGGTGTGATACCTCAAAACGGCACAATTGGGAGGAAACCAAGTCCAACCCGACGGCCCAAGCTCATAAGCTTTTGCCTCGGCCTTGAAAGGACCCGCAGGTGCTAACCCACAATGGCACGAACGGGGAGGAACCCAAGTCCAAGCCCGCCGGCCCACCAACAAACTTGCCCCGGCCTTGAGAGGACCCGCGGGCGCAACCAACAAACTTGCCCTGGCCTTGAGGGACCCGCGGGCAGGACGCACCAAAACGGCCAAGAACTTGCCTCGGCCTTAGAAGGACCCGCGGGCATGGCCAAATCCAAAAACAGGCCGAACGGGATAACCATGTGACATGATGGCCCATGCAACTAGCATCGGCTTCATGGAGACCCGCAGGAAGCTACCTTGAAATGACCCGCATGAGAGGACCACGTCCAACTTGCTGGCTCACATGTCTCTTTCCTTCTGAAAACTCACTCCTACACCCGGAGCACACAAGCTAAACAGACGGTTCGGCTTTCATAGCCTCACCAAAGCATCCGCGGAACACCCTGTAGAGAGTACGCATGCGGAAGCAAAATGAAAAGTAAAGTACTCTCACAAAACAAGGAATGTGTGAGACATTAAATGAGTGGACGATGAAATGGGTAAACTCATGTGGATTAGAAATGAGCTTGCCAAGAGCAAGGAGTAGGCTCCTCAAGCTTCTAACCAAGTACAAATGAGGGGAGAGGCCCTCCTTATATAGATTTGGGAGGGGCTCTCAAGAGTACATCATATGTGGGATAAGTCTCCTGAAAGGAGAATGAATACACCTGGTAGAAGCACATGGAAAGGTACCCAAATACAAAGGAAATACAATATAAAATGGAAATAGACTAGAAATGGAGTGCCTCCTGGATACAAAATGGAGATGCACTCATGCGGATACAAATGTAGATAAAGTAGGAGCAATTCTGTCATCAACACCCCCTCTGCAGCTCCATTTTGGAGAGGCTGAATGCTGCAGAGGTCCACCAAGCGCTGAAGTGGAACGGAAGGTAGAGCCTTCGTGAACATGTCCGCCAGGTTCTCCTGAGAGGTACATTGCTCCAGAGTAATCTCCTGAGATATGAGCTTCTCACGGATGAAGTGGTACTGGATCTCGATGTGCGTCGTCCGAGCGTGGAACACTAGATTCTTGGCGATGGCCAAGGCTGACTGGCTGTCCGTGCGAAGACATATCGGAGTATCTTGCAAAACACCAATGTTAGATAATAAACGTCGAAGCCAGATGGCCTCACGTGTTGCAAGGCTCGATGCTCGGTACTCGGCCTCTGTGGATGATAGTGCAATTGTAGGCTGCTTCTTACTTGCCCAAGAGATAGGTCCTAAGCCAAGCAAGAATATATACCCAGAAGTAGACCGTCGAGAATCAGGATCACCAGCCGAATCTGAATCTGAATATCTGGCGAGTTCGATGCCCCCTCTGTACCAAAGACCATGATGGCGGGTGAGGGCAAGGTAACGAAGTAGTCTCTGAGCATCCTCCTAATGAGTCTGACGAGGCTGATGTGCAAACTGATTGAGTATACGAACTGCATAAGCAATATCTAGTCTAGTGTTTGCAAGATAGAGTAATGAGCCAACAAGTTGTCGATAGGTATGCACATCCACTAGTGATGATGAGTCGTCCAGTGTAAGCTTGATGTTTTGATCAAGTGGTGTAGAAACTGAGCGACACTGGTCCATGTTATATCTGGAAAGTAGATCAGAGCAGTACTTCTTCTGTGATAGAAATATACCTTCTTTTGTTTGCCAAACTTCCATACCTAAGAAGTAGTGAAGTAATCCAAGATCTGTCATAGAGTACTCAAGATGAAGTTGTGTGATGATAAACTGGATGCGTTCTTCGTCCGAGCCTGTCAAGATCAAGTCATCTACA
>CM035411.1:203019470-203034470 GCA_020310875.1 Ceratopteris richardii
TTAACCATTGCTGCAACAACAGAGAACTCCCTCTCCCTCCCTCTCTCTCCACACCCAATTGGTGCGCTGAGCTGAGGAAGTTAAGTAGAAGCTATCTGTTTTCCTTTCTCTCTTCTCTCTCTTGCTCCTCTCTCTGTCAGAGAATGGCAGCTGGTTTAGAGCAATTCTAGCTTCTCCTTTTTCTCTCTATGAATGTCTTTCCTGTTGAGCGGGTTGAACCTCTACTGTTGTGCTGCAACAAAGAACATGGCTCTAAGCGCTGATGCGATGGGCTTAGACAGAGTCATCCCGAAAGCATACCCGCTTGCAGATGCACAGTTAACTCAACAGACATTCTTTCATGCAGAAGGATGGCATAGCTGCTCTGTCTTCATAGTCAAAATGCTAAAAGTATGTCAATCTTGGCTCTCGAGTTGAGCAAGCTGCAGCGCTCTTTCTCCTGGCTTTTGCTTTGCGCGGCTGAGTGGAGAGTCAGCTGTAGCGCAAGTGTCTGTGGCTTCTGTCCTTCCCAACAGAGGAGGAAAGATATCTTGACGGACAGAGAATCGAGGAGAAGCCTGGTCGTCCGTGTACTGTTCTGCTGATCTCGTCACAACTGATGAGGATACAGAGGAGGCGGACGTTGTAGTGCTTAGATCTGTCACACTGAATTTGTCAAGTTCGTAAGCTCTACGGATGAAATCAGTGGTGACAGAGAAGCTCTATCCCACATATCTGAAGTCATGAAGCATGAGATAGCCATTACAGTATTACAGAGATAGCAGCACAAGATGTTGGCATACAACCTCTTGCCAGAGTAATAGAAAACGAATGTAAATGAATGTAATGGATATAACCTCGATGGGGGAAAACGAGGCATACGCCACACCAGTCGAGCCTAAGAGGGATACGATCGGGAGAGGGAGGCCACGAAGGCCGAGCTCACAAACACATAATTGGGCGAATAGAAGTGCCTATCACTTGGAATCCAAAAACGGTGAGACGGCTGCCACTCCGCCCCACGACCCGTGCCACTGGGGCCTTAAAGCCGATCCGTGGCCAAGACCATGCCTTTGTCGACAGCCCAAAACTGAAGCTGAACGGCCCACTTAGAAGCTCACATATCCAAATAAAAATTTTCCATCTTTTGCCAAACGGCCGACGTCCCACGCAAGGCCCGTCGCCAAAGGCACGCACCGTTTTTCGAAAACTGAAATTTTAAGCCCTTTGCCGACGGCCCGTCACACGCACCCGATCCACAGAGCCGAAGCTCTGATACCACTTGTAATGGGACAAGTGCGAACCCGAGTCCAAGGGGATGCCAACTCGGCCCGAACCCGCATGAAACTCGAGATGCATGAAGAGACTTAGAAAGGGGCCTTTGCCCGAGAGTAACCCGAAACGAAAGGACTCCAAGTTAAACGCGCGGAAGCATAACCAACTTAGAAGAACGGCCCGAAGGCCTACGCAAGCGGAAGCATAACATATATTCCCCAAAGAGTTGAGAACGGCCGCACGTAGACAAGCTCGCTCTCGTGGGGCACCGTCAAACGATAAACGCACACCCGAGTGCGAAGCGGTCAATTAGTCCTAAACCGAAGAGGGGAGGCCGTCATGCTCAAGCCAACCTCGAAGGGACCTCAACCCGAAGATAGGAGGCGGCCGTCCAAGACGAGCCGACCTCAAGGCACGAAACCGTCAAGGGACCAAAGACCCGCCGAGACGGGGCGGGGGACGCTCTTGTTACCGGGCATCTACCCACAGCTCTCAAGACAACTGACGTTCTCAAGAACCGTGAGGAAGGGAAGGCTCCGCACACATGTCCATAGTACTTCTTAGCCCGCACGTTGGAAGGCACTCCAGGCCGGTCCGCAGTGCAGAAGACATCACGCAACTCACTCCCTTATAGTTGCGCACAATTCGGCATAGCAGGGAATACCACCCAAGCACCACTAGGGGCTGGATAGAAATACAGGGCCGTCACATATTCACCCCCTCTTCAATAGACTTCTCGTCCTCGAGAAGTTCACCTACATGTGCTAACCAACTACCAAGAGGCGACGGATCCCATTACATCCGCCTAACGTACGCCCATCATGCGCTCCTTGGCAATTACCACCTCATCCAACACGAGCCTATCGTCCGCCCACAAGCTTTTCGTCCCAAGGCACGATCGCACTGCGCATCGCGGCTTACTCTTGCATCGGCCACAACCTTTTTCCTAATGATAACTCGGGCCCCAAAGGCACACCACGAGCTACCCTTGCACATAAGCCTCGGTCTCTAAGGGGACCTGTAGGCGCTTACTCATAACCGGCACGAACGGGGAGGAATCCAAGTCCAAGCCCGTTGGCCAATGCCCAACTTGCCCCGGCCTCTAAGGGATCCCGCAAGTGGTCTCACAGTGCAAGGGCACTGACGAGGGGACCGTTGCCACAACTCGCCGGCCACACCCAACTTGTCCTGGTCTCAATGGAACCCGCAGACTCCACATGCTAAGGCACGAACGAGGGGGACCTTGTATTGTCACTGCCCATCTGCCAAAGCCCACACACTTGCTCCGGTCTCGAAGAACCCGCGAGCGACTTGCCAATCAAGTGAATCGAACGAGGGGGACCTTAACGTCACTGCCCGTCGACCACGCTTCTCTTTTCATCCTATCTTTTACCCAACCGCGTAAGGGGGACCTTAACGACACTGCCCGCCGGTAGGTTGCTTTTCCCTTTCTTACTCAACTGCGCGAGGGGGACCTCAACATCTCTGCCTTCCGGAGAGTTGCTTCTCTTATTCCCACTTTGCCTCGGTCTCAATGGAACCCGCAGGCGCGAACCGCACGAGGTGGACCTAAACGTCATTGCCCGTCGGCCGCTCACTCTCAACCTTTCCCAACTTGCTAGCCGCGCGAGGGGGACCTCAACGTCATTGCCCGCCGGCATAGCTTTTCCTCTTCCCAAACTTGCCCCGGCCTCTAAAGGGAACCCGCCGGCCCGATATCTCAAAACGGAACAATCATGAAGAAACCAAGTCCAACCTGACGGCCCAAGCTCATAAGCTTTTGCCTCTGCCTTGAAAGGACCCGCAGGCGCTAACCCACAATGGCATGAACGGGGAGGAACCCAAGTCCAAGCCCGTCGGTCCACCAACAAACTTGCCTCGGCCTTGAGAGGACCCGCGGGCGCGACGCACCAAAACTGCCAAGAATTTGCCCCGGCCTTATAAGGATCCGCGGGCATGGCCAAACCCAAAAATGGCCGGAACGGGAGAACCATGTTCAACCCGACGGCCCACGCAACTAGCCGTGGCTTCATGGAGACCCGCACGCGGCTACCTTGAAACGACTCGCACGGGAGGACCACTTCCAACCCGCCGGCTCGCATGTCTCTTTCCTTCCGAAAACTCACTCCTACACCCCGACCGCACAAGCTAAACAGACGGTTCGGCTTCCATAGCGTCACCAAAGCATCCGCGAACCACCCAACATAAGGGTCATGACAATTCTTTGCATAAAGTAAATCGGGGCGGCACGAGGATCATCCAAAACGTAACAGCCCATAACTTCGCGGGCTTTGAGGCATTGCAAGCGCCTCTCCAAATGTGAATTTTTCAAGCATGGCATCTTCCTTAACCAAGATAGAATGAGGGGGCACCCATTTGCAAGTGGAGCGGTTCATTTTGCTCCCCCAAATCCCACTTTTCCTCAAACATAAAAACTATTGTAAAACTGAAAACTAGCAGCTCAAAAATAATGGAGGGCTAGCAGCTCAAAAATAATGGAGGGCCTCTTGCATGCCCACACACCCAACCATGAACATCTTGCACAAAATCAGGCCCGAGCCCTTGCAAGGACAGACCCGCCGGAACCGCCTAGTGTCTCTCGTGGTGATGTGCTACGCACATACGATAGGAACCCCTCCCAGTGGTTCACGACTTACAGCGCGACGGCGACTTACCGGGCGACTGCACATGGCTACCTTGCCACTCTATGGAGGATTTACCTCCCTCCTCGAAGGTGGAAAACGGGGAATATGCGACACCGGTCGAGCTTAAGAGGGATACGATCGGGAGAGGGAGGCCACGAAGGCCGAGCCAACAAACACATAATTGGGCGAATAGAAGTGCTTATCACTTCGGATCCAAAAACGCTGAGACGGCTTCCACTCCACCCCACGACCCGTGCCACTCGGGCCTTAAAGCCGATCCGTTGCCAAGACCATGCCTTTGCCGACGGCCCAAAACTGAAGCCGAACGGCCCACTTGAAGCTCACATATCCAAAGAAAATTTTTCCATCTTTTGCCAAATGGCCGACGTCCCACGCGAGGCCCGTCGCCGAAGGCACGCACCGTTTCTCCAAAACTGAAATTTTCAGCCCTTTGCCGACGGCCTGTCCATGGCACCGCCGATGGCTCACACCCACACGATCCACAGAACCGAAGCTCTCATACCACTTGTTACGGGACAAGTGCAAACCCGAGTCCAAGGGGATGCCAACTCGGCCCGAACCCGCATGAAACTTGAGATGCACGAAGGGACTTAGAAAGGGGCCTTTTCCCGAGAGTAACCCGAAACTAAGGGACTACAAGTTAAACGCGCGGAAGCATAACCAACTTAGAAGAACGGCCCGAAGGCCTACGCAAGCGGAAGCATAACATATATTCCCCAAAGAGTTGAGAACGGTCGCACGTAGACAAGCACGCTCTCGCGGGGCACCTTCAAATGATAAACGCGCACCCGAGTGCGAAGCGGACGATTAGTCCTAAAGCGAAGAGGGGAGGCCGTCATGTTCAAGCCAACCCCGAAGGGACCTCAACCCGAAGATAGGAGGCGGCCGTCCAAGATGAGCCGACCTCACGGCACGAAACCGTCAAGGGACCCAAGACCCGCCGAGACGGGGCGGGGGATGCTCCCGTTACCGGGCATCTACCCACGGCTCTCAAGACAACCGACGTTCTCAAGAACGGTGAGGAAGGGAAGGCTCGGCACACATGTCCATAGTGCTTCTTAGCCCGCACGTTGGAAGGCACTCCAGGCCGGTTCGCAGTGCAGAGGATGTCACGGAACCCACTCCCCTTATAGTTGCGCACAATTCGGTGTAGCAGGGAATACCACCCAAGCACCACTAGGGGCTGGATAGAAATACAAGGCGGTCACATATTCACCCCCTCATCAACAGACTTCTCGTGCTCGAGAAGTTCACGTATAGGTGCTAACTAAATCGTGTTCACGGTGTAGTTGCAGGGGTGACGTTTCGTGAATGGCTTTTATGACTTTGCATGGTGTTCTTACTCTCAACGGGATGGAGCAGTGTCCTTAGTACCATGGGTTGTCGTGCGAATGCATATATAAGGGAAACCTTACTTATGCAAAGAGGTGCGAACCTATCACCGCCGGTTTGGCTCGAAGCAAAGGGACTACGAAGAGAGTGACTTGCCCCACTCCGACTGCATCGGGACAAAGTCAAGCTCCACATGAGCCAAATTTTGCACTTAAGGAGACCTCGCAGTTTGGGTCAAAACGCTTTGCCTCTAAGTAGGCTGAATGCGTTACCTCTTGTCCAAGAACCTTCAAGAAGATCATATCGTCAAGACAGATGGCCAGTCCATCTAACTCAATTCGCTTATGAATGGTTCACCTTGCCCTTGTATCGCCTACACAATAGATTTGGGCCTTAAGCTCTTGGAAAATCCAAGACAACTCTTATCGTGAAGAGGGTGATCAATCCCCTAAAGTCAAATCATATTCAGACGTCCACATGCCCCTTTATCGCCATGCCATAGAAATGGGCCTTTCTTTTCCAACGAGGCGAGAAGCTTGACGTCGCATGAAGGCTTCAAGCCGATGTCCGAAGACATTGCCCTTTGTTGCCATGCAAGAGGATTGGCCTTTCCAAACCGAAAGAAAACTTAATGCCAAGCACGACACTAAGCTGTTCTCAAAGAGAACAAGAATACCCCTTCCCGGGCTGATCTGCGAAAGAGGGGGCCAAACCCAAAGTTGTGGTGGACGAGGCCTCTTTGCCACTCCACACACACATCCCGTTGTTTCCTTTCCAACATCCAAAATTACCAAGGCATGGTGCCCATACACCGGCCAAGGCAAATCCCACCAAAAGAGAGGCCTATCGACGGCCCTCAAGCTTTACGTAGCGAAGGCGTAGACGTGGGGCGAAGAAGCGACTTATGACATGCTGGCCAAGTTCTAAAAATTACCTTCTGTGATGGAAACCACCGTCTCAAACCGTTCCACACACCCGCCATATTTTCAGCCTTACATAACCAACTACCAAGAGGCGACGGATCCCATTACATCCGCCTAATGCACGCCCATCATGCGCTCCTTGGCAATTCCCACCTTATCCAACACGAGCCTATCGTCGGCCCACAAGTTTTTCGTCCCAAGGCACGATCGCACTGCGCATCGCGGCTTACTCTTGCGTGGGCCACAACCTATTTCCTAATGATAACTCCGGCCCCGAAGGCGCACCACGAGCTACCCTTGCACATAAGCCTCGAAGTCTAAGGGGACCCGCATGCGCTTACTCATAACCGGCACGAACACGGAGGAATCCAAGTCCAAGCCTGCCGGCCAATGCCCAACTTGCCCCGGCCTCTAAGGGATCCCGGAGGCAGTCTCACAACGCAACGGCACGGACGAGGGGACCCTTGGCACAACTCGCCGGCCACACCCAACTTGTCCGGGTCTCAATGGAAGTCGCGGACTCCACATGCTAAGGCACGAACGAGGGGGACCTTTTGTCACTGCTCGTCTGCCAAAGCCCACACTCTTGCTCCAGTCTCGAAGAACCCGCGAGTGACTTGCCGATCAAGTGAATTGAACCAGGGGGACCTTAACGTCACTGCCCATCGACCACGCTTCTCTTTTCACCCTATCTTTTACCCAACTGCGCGAGGGGGACCTTAACGTCACTGCCCGCTGGTGGGTTGCTTTTCCCTTCTTACTCAAGCGCGCGAGGGGGACCTCAAGGTCACTGCCTGCCAGAGAGTTGCTTCTCTTTTTCCCACTTTGCCTCGGTCTCAATGGAACCCGCAGGCGCGAACTGCACGAGGGGGACATAAACGTCACTGCCCATCGGCCGCTCACTCTAAAACTTTCCCAACTTGCTAGCCGCGCGAGGGGGACCTCAACGTCACTGCCTGCCCGCATAGCTTTTCCTCTTCCCAAACTTGCCCCGGCCTCTAAAGGGAACCAGCGGGCGCGATACCTCAAAATGGCACAATTGGGAGGAAACCAAGTCCAACCCGACGGCCCAAGCTCATAAGCTTTTGCCTCGGCCTTGAAAGGACTCGCAGGCGCTAACCCACAATGGCACAAACGGGGAGGAACCAAACTCCAAGCCCGCCGGCCCACCAACAAACTTGCCCCGGACGTGAGAGGACCTGCGGGCGCGACGCACCAAAACGGCCAAGAACTTGCGCCGGCCTTATAAGGACCCGTAGGCATGGCCAAACCCAAAAACGGCCCGAACGGGAGAACCATGTTCAACCCGACGGCCCACGCAACTAGCCCCGGCTTCTTGGAGACCCGCAGGCGGCTATCTTGAAACGACTCGCATGGGAGGACCACGTCCAACCCGCCGGCTCACATGTCTCTTTCCTTCCGAAAACTCACTCCTACACTCGGAGCGCACAAGCTAAACGGACGGTTCGGCTTCCATAGCCTCACCAAAGCATCTGTGGAACACCCAACATAAGGGTCATGACAGTTCTTTGCATAAAGTGAATCGGGGCGGCACGAGGCTCATCCAAAAACGTAACAGCCCATAACTTCACGGGCTCTGAGGCATTCCAAGCGCATCTCCAAATCTGAATTTTTCAAGCGTGGCATCTTCCTTAACCAAGATAGAATTAGAGGGCACGCATTTGCAAGTGGACCGATTCATTTTGCTCCCCCAAATCCCACTTTTCCTCTAAACATAAAAACTATTGTAAAACTGAAAACTGGCAGCTCAAAAGTAATGGAGGGCCTCTTGCATGCCCACACACCCAACCATGAACATCTTGCACAAAATCCGGCCCAAGCCTTCGCGAGGAGAGACTCGTCGGAACCGCCTACTGTCACTCTCGTGGAGATGTGCTACGTGCGGACGATAGGACCCCCTCCGAGTGGTTCACGA
Source organism: Ceratopteris richardii (assembly GCA_020310875.1). Classification (NCBI taxonomy): domain Eukaryota; kingdom Viridiplantae; phylum Streptophyta; class Polypodiopsida; order Polypodiales; family Pteridaceae; genus Ceratopteris; species Ceratopteris richardii. The sequence goes on from CM035411.1 coordinate 203,027,582, forward strand.
CTTATGGCGCGACGGTGACTTACCGCGTTACTCCTACCCGGCTTCACACGGCTACCTTGCCAGTCTATGGAGGATTTACCTCCCTCCTCGAAGGGGGAAAACGGGCCATACGCCACACCAGTCGAGCCTAAGAGGGATACGATCGGGAGAGGGAGGCCACGAAGGCTGAGCCCACAAACATATAATTGGGCAAATAGAAGTGCCTATCACTTGTGATCCAGAAACGGTGAGACGGTTGCCACTCCGCCCCACGACCCGTGCCACTCGGGCCTTCAAGCCGACCCGTTGCCAAGACCATGCCTTTGTGGACGGCCCAAAAGTGAAGCCGAATGGCCCACTTGAAGCTCACATATCCAAATAAAAATTTTCCATCTTTTGCCAAACGGTCGACGTCCCACGCGAGGCCCATCGCCGAAGGCACGCACCGTTTTTCCAAAACTGAAATTTTCAACCATTTGTCGACGGCCCGTCCATGGCACCGCTGATGGCTCACATGCACCTGATCCAAAGAGCCAAAGCTCTGATATCACTTGTTACGGGACAAGTGTAAACCCGAGTCCAAGGGGATGCCAACTCGGCCCGAACCCGCATGAAACGCGAGATGCACGAAGGGACTTAGAAAGGGGCCTTTGCTCCAGAGTAACCAGAAACGAAGGGACTCCAAGTTAAACGCACGGAAGCATAACCAACTTAGAAGAACGGCCCTAAGGGCTACACAAGCGGAAGCATAACATATATTCCCCAAAGAGTTGAGAACGGCCGCACGTAGACAAGCACGCTCTCGTGGGGCACCGTCAAACTATAAATGCACACCCAAGTGCGAAGCGGACTATTAGTCCTGAAACGAAGAGGGGAGGCCATCATGCTCAAGCCAACCCCGAAGGGACCTCAACACGAAGATAGGAGGCGGCCGTCCAAGACGAGCCGATCTCACGGCACGAAACCGTCAAGGGACCCAAGACCTGCCGAGACAGGGCCGGGGACGCTCCCGTTATCGGGCATCTACCCACGGCTCTCAAGACAACCGACGTTCTCAAGAACGGTGAGGAAGGGAAGGCTCGACACACGTCCATAGTGCTTCTTAGCCTGCACGTTGGAAGGCACTCTAGGCCGGTTGGCAGTGCAGAGCATGTCACGGAACCCACTCCGCTTATAGTTGCGCACAATTCCGTGCAGTAGGGAATACCACCCAAGCACCACTAGGGGCTAGATAGAAATACAGAGTTGTCACATATTCACCCCCTCTTCAATAAACTTCTCGTCCTCGAGAAGTTCACCTACAAGTGATAACTAAATCCTGTTCACGGTGTAGTTGCAGGGGTGACGTTTCGTGAATGGCTTTTATGACTTTGCATGGTGTTCTTACTCTCAACGGGATGGAGTAGTGTCGTTAGTACCATGAGTTGTCGTGCGAATGCATATATAAGGGAAACTTTACTTGTGCAAAGAGGTGCGAACCTAACACCACCGGTTTGGCTCGAAGCAAAGGGACTACGAAGAGAGTGACTTGCTCCACTCCGACTCCATCGGGACAAAGTCAAGCTCCACATGAGCCAAATTTTACACTTAAGGGGACCTCACAGTTTGGGTCAAAACGCTTTGCCTCTTAAGTAGGCTGAATGCGTAACCTTTCGTCCAAGAACCTTCAAGAAGATCCTATCGTCAAGACAGATGGCCTGTCCATCTAACTCAATTCGCTTATGAATGGTTCACCTTGCCCTTGTATTGCCTACGCGATAGATTTGGGCCTTAAGCTCTTGGAAAATCCAAGACAACTCTTATCGTGAACAGGGTGATCAATCCCCTAAAGTCAAATCGTATCTGAACGTCCACATGCCCCTTTATCGCCATGCGATAAAAATGGGCCTTTCTTTTCCAAAGAGGGGAGAAGCTTGACGTCGCATCAAGGCTTCAAGCCGATGTCCGAAGACATTGCCCTTTGTTGCCATGCAAGATGATGGGCCTTTCCAAACCGAAAGAAAACTTAGTGCCAAGCACGACACTAAGCCGTTCTCAAAGAGAGCAAGAATGCCCCTTCCTAGGCTGATCTGCGAAAGAAGGGGTCAAACCCAAAGTTGTGGTGGACGAGGCCTCTTTGCCACTCCACACACATCCCGTTGTTTCCTTTCCAACATCCAAAATTACCATGGCAGGGTGCCCATACACCGGCCAAGGCAAATCCCACCAAAAGAGAGGCCTATCGGCGACCGTCAAGCTTTACGTAGCAAAGGTGCAGACATGCGGCGAAGAAGCGACTTACGACACGTTGGCCGAGTTCTGAAAATCACCTTTTATGATGGAAACGGCCGTCTCAAACCGTTCCACATACCCGCCATATTTTCAGCCTTACATAACCAACTACCAAGAGGCGACGGATCCCATTACATCCGCCTAACGCACGCCCATCATGCGCTCCTTGGCAATTCCCACCTCATCCAACACGATCCTATCGTCGGCCCACAACCTTTTCGTCCCAAGACATCACGACTTACTCTTGCGTCGGCCACAACCTTTTTCCTAATGATAACTCGGGCCCCGAAGACGCACCACGAGCTACCCTTGCATATTAGCCTCGGCCTCTAAGGGGACCCGCAGACACTTACTCATAACCGGCATGAACGGGGAGGAATCCAAGTCCAAGCCCGCCGGCCAACGCCCAACTTGCCCGGGCCTCTAAGGGATCCCGCAGGCGGTCTCACAACGCAACGGCATGGACGAGGGGACCCTTGGCACAACTCGCTGGCCACACCCAACTTGTCCCGGTCTCAATGGAATCTGCGGACTCCACATGCTAAGGCACAAACGAGGGGGACCTTGTATTGTCACTGCCCGTCTGCCAAAGCCCACACACTCGCTCCGGTCTCTAAGAACCCGCGAGCGACTTGCCGATCAAGTGAATCGAACGAGGGGGACCTTAACGTCACTGCCCGCTGACCACGCTTCTCTTTTCATCCTATCTTTTACCCAACCGCGTGAGGGGGACCTTAACGTCACTGCCCGCCGGTGGGTTGCTTTTCCCTTTCTTACTCAACCGCGCGAGGGGGGCCTCAACGTCACTGCCTGCCGGAGAGTTGCTTCTCTTTTTTCCACTTTGCCTCGATCTCAATGGAACCCGCAGGCGCGAACCGCACGAGGGGGATCTAAACGTCACTGCCTGTCGGCCGCTCACTCTCAACCTTTCCCAACTTGCTAGCTGCACGAGGGGGACCCCAAAGTCATTGCCCACCGGCATAGCTTTTCCTCTTCCCAAACTTGCCCGCGGGCATGGCCAAATCCAAAAACGGCCCGAACGGGAGAACCATGTTCAACCTGACGGCCCACGCAACTAGCCCCGGCTTCATGGAGACCCGCAGGCGGCTACGTTGAAACGACCTGCACGGGAGGACCACATCCAACCCGCCGGCTTGCATGTCTCTCTCCCTTCCGAAAACTCACTCCTACACCCGGAGCGCACAAGCTAAACGGACGGTTCGGCTTCCATAGCCTCACCAAAGCATCCGTGGAACACCCAACATAAGGGTCATGACAATTCTTTGCATAAAGTGAATCGGGGCGGCACGAGGTTCATCCAAAAACGTAACAGCCCATAACTTCGTGGTCTCTGTGGCATTGCAAGCGCGTCTCCAAATCTGAATTTTCCAAGCATGCCATCTTCCTTAACCAAGATAGAATGAGGGGGCATCACCATTTGCAAGTGGAGCGATTCATGTTGCTCCCCCAAATCCCACTTTTCCTCAAACATAAAAACAGTTGTAAAACTGAAAACTGGCAGCTCAAAAATAATGGAGGGCCTCTTGCATGCCCACACACCCAACCATGAACATCTTGCACAAAATCCAAGCCCTCACGAGGAGAGATCCGTCGGAACCACCTAGCGTCACTGCCGTGGAGATGTGCTACGCGCGGACGATAGGACCCCCTCCGAGTGGTTCACAACTTACGGCACGACGGCGACTTACTACGTTACTCCTACCCGGGTTCACACGGCTACCTTGCCAGTCTATGGAGGATTTACCTCCCTCCTCAAAGGGGGAAAACGGGGCATACGCGACACCGGTCGAGCCTAAGAGGGATACGATCGGGAGATGGAGGCCACGAAGGCCGAGCCCACAAACACATAACTGGGCGAATAGAAGTGCCTATCACTTGGGATCCAAAAATGGTGAAACGGCTGCCACTCCCCCCCACGACCCGTCCACTCGGGCCTTAAAGCCGATTTGCTGCCAAGACCATGCTTTTGCCGACGACCCAAAACTGAAGCTGAACGGCCCACTTGAAGCTCACATATCCAAATAAAATATTTCCATCTTTTGCTAGACGGCCGACGTCCCACGCGAGGCCCGTCGCGGAAGGCATGCACCGTTTTTCCAAAACTGAAATTTTCAGCCCTTTGCTGACGGCCCGTCCATGGCACCGCCGATGGCTCACACGCACCCGATCCACAGAGCCGAAGCTCTGATACCACTTATTATGGGACAAGTGCAAACCCGAGTCCAAGGGGATGCCAACTCAGCCCGAACCTGCATGAAACTCGAGATGCACGAAGGGACTTAGAAAGGGGCCTTTGCCTGAGAGTAACCCGAAACGAAGGGACTCTAAGTTAAACGTGCGGAAGCTTAACCAGCTTAGAAGAACGGCCCGAAGGCCTACACAAGCGGAAGCATAACATATATTCCCCAAAGAGTTGAGAACGGCCGCACGTAGACAAGCACACTCTCCTGGGGCACCGTCAAATGATAAACGCACACTCGAGTGCGAAGAGGACGATTAGTCCTAAACCGAAGAGGGGAGGCCGTCATGCTCAAGCCAACCTTGAAGGGACCTCAACCCGAAGATAGGAGGCAGCCATCCAAGACGAGCCGACCTCACGGCACGAAACCGTCAAGGGACCCAAGACCCGCCGAGACGGGGCGGGGGACGCTTCCGTTACCGGTCATCTACCCACGGCTCTCAAGACAACTGACGTTTTCAAGAACAGTGAGGAAGGGAAGGCTCGACACACACGTCCATAGTGCTTAGCCCGCACGTTGGAAGGCACTCCAAGTCGGTCTGCAGTGCAGAGGATGTCATGAAACCCACTCCCCTTATAGTTGCTTACAATTCGGCGTAGCAGGGAATACCACCCAAGCACCACTAGGGGCTGGATAGAAATACAGGGCCGTCACACAAGCAAATATGCATTCACATATGCATACACAAGCAAATATGCACACACACACGCAGACATACATACACACACACATACAAATACACACATGCATGCGCACGCGTGTGCCCACACGAACGCGCACACGGACATTCATGTGCACATGCATGCACGCGCACACACACATGCACATGTGCACATGGGCACACGCATACGCACACACACACACACATACACACATACACATGCACACATACACATGCACACATACAAATGCTCATGCACATGCACACATACACATGCACACATATACATGTACACACGCACATGTACACATACACGTACACATACACACACATCCATGTACATGTACATATACATAGATGCACGTATATGTATACCTATACATATCAATATACATACAACTAGGCATACACACATATGTACATACACATACGGATACATATACACAAATACACATACACACATACACATACACGCATATGCATATGCATACACATGCATACACATACACATACACATACACATGCATACACATACACATATACACATGCATATGCATACGCATACACATACACATACATATGCATATGCATACACATACATATACACACTTATACACATACTCATATACACATATGCATACACACATACACATGCATACACATACAATTACAAATACATATACACATGCAGATATGCATATGCATACATGTACACACTTATACACACTTATACACAGACATAGACATATACACATACACATACACATACACATATAGGTACATATACATAGACACATATATACACATATGTATACATTTACGTGTTCATGTTCATTCGTACATGCAGACATATACATATATGTATACATTTACATGTTCATGTTCATGTACACATGCACATACGACATACACCATATACACAATACATAAACAACACACACATAGACATACACATGCTACATATACGTACATGTACATGTATAGGTGCACATACACATACACACACCACATACACACACCATAGACATACACATGTACACATATACATGCACATGCACATATACATTGCACATATACATGCACATGCACATATACATTGCACATATACATGCACATGCACATGCATATGCATATGCCTATGCATGCACATGCACATGCGCGCACACATGCACAGGCACACATACACACATGCACATGCACATACATGCACACGCACACATACATGCACATGGACATACACATGGACACTCACAAACACATGCGCACACGTGCACATGCACACATGCATGCACATACACATACACATCCACGTGTGCATGCACACACATGCACATCCACACGTGCATGCTCACACATTCACACACATACATGTGCTTTCGTACACACATACACGTGTGCATGCATGCACACACACACACACAAAGACACATGCACACATATACGTGCATGCACATGCATATACACACATGCACACACATGCACACACATGCACAAGCACAAGCACATGCACAAGCATAAGAACATGCACAAGCACATGCACAAGCACAAGCACATGCACAAGCACAAGCACATGCACATGCACAAGCACATGCACAAGCACATGCACATGCACATGCACAAGCACATGCACATGCGGAAGCACATGCACATGCAGAAGCACATGCACAAGCACAAGCACAAGCACATGCACAAGCACATGCACAAGCACATGCACATG
>CM035411.1:203036970-203069470 GCA_020310875.1 Ceratopteris richardii
TACACATACACATACACATACACATACACATACACATACACATACACATACACATACACATACACATACACATACACATACACATACACATACACATACACATACACATACACATACACATACACATACACATACACATACACATACACATACACATACACATACACGTATACATACACGTATACATATACGTATATGTATACGTATATGTCGTATACATACACGGATACATATACGTATATGTATACATATACATATACGTATACATATACATATACGTATACATATACGTATACATATACATACATATGCGTATACATATGCGTATACATGTGCGTATACATATGCGTATAGATATCCATATACCGCATACGCATACGCATACGCATACGCATACGCATACGCATATGCATACGCATACGCATACGCATACGCATACGCATACGCATACGCATACGCATACGCATACGCATACGCATACGCATACGCATACGCATACGCATACGCATACGCATACGCATACGCATACGCATACGCATACGCATACGCATACGCATACGCATACGCATACGCATACATGTATAGATACATGTACATGTACACATACGCATACACATAACCTATACATGCATATAGAATGTATACATCTGTAAAACACGTGGAACTTTACACATACCTATACATGCACATGGAGCCTATATATTAATAGAACACATGCAATACATGGAACATAGTTGAATTAATGCATAAAACATATCAATCAAAATAAATCATAGATAGTGGTGACTCATTGAGTTGTCTTCGTGAACGTGACATACATGATAATAAAATTGTTGCACTTTCTCCATAATCATGAAATTTTGTGCACTTTATTCATAATCATGAAAATTGTTGCATTTTAGAAAATAGTTTGATAGTTAAAAGGTGAAAAAGGGATATGAGGATGCACCCTTGAATTCAAATGCCAAAAAAATACTAGATGTGGGCATTTATATAGAAGCAATAAACTAGGGGATATGTAGCTAAAGTTGTGGGCAATATGTTCAGTTTAGAAGTCTATGAGAGCATCCTATTAAGCAGTATGTGGGGCTTGAGAAAGTGGGAGAATTTGATTGGTTTATAGCATCGATAAATAAAGCAAAGTGTAATTCCTTTTGAGGGATAAAAACAATACTAGTTATAATTGATTAGTTGTACTTTAGATTCACTAAATCAAAGATATTTTAAAATGCACTTGAGGCATTATAAGAAATTCACATGCATAAAGGTAACTGATGTTGTTGATAGAACACACCTCCGTATCATGATTATATGAATATATCTCATAGTAATTTTTGTTGCAAGGTTCAAGAAGGATCTTTATTGAAGATTTTTATAGAGAATTAGGTTATGGTAGCAAACGACTGAAATGCACGTATTACTTTCAAATTAAAAAAATGATGCCTTACTCAATATTGAGGAAGCGATACTTTCCAGTTCGTAATTGACACTATAATGATAGTGGATAAGCTTTAATTAATCCTATTTTCTGCTTATATGATTATCATTTTTATTTATGGACCTTTTTGAATTCCCCTTATTAAAAAAACTCATTTTGAAGGGGAGATCCGTTGTTGATATTTGAATTATTTTGGAAACAAAATTATTGTTTATGAAAATGGAGAGCTTTCTAGAACATACCATCCTCATTAGCGTTTGCAACATAATGTTCATTTTCATTTAAAGATTTTATTTTGAATTTTTCTTTGAAAGAGAATACTTTTGAAGAGGATCCTTAATTTTGATGTGTTTTTTTCATATTTTTGAAGATAAACTTTGCGTTGAATAGTGAAACTTATGCAAAGAGAGAACCTTCTTAAGTATGCAATAACTATTATGCTATTCATATTGAAATGCATACTCTCATCATATTTGTTGAGGTAGACCAAGCTTGTTGTTGGAGTTGGATGTTTGTGGAAGCATGCGAACAACACAAGGAAGGAGAAGCTTGGAGCACAACACACAATACTGAATGTATTACCACTAGAATGTACAAAGATATGTGGCCCATTAGGGCAATAGGCATATATACAAGCTGAGGGAAAAAAACCTCCTAAAGAGGGAAAAAAGCGCCATGACGGTCCTAGACTGTTCACAGACATCACTACCTAAATATATCAACAAATCCCCCCTAGGAGTGATGCGATGAATACCGAGCTGACACTCATGTATAAGGAAGTGCCAAAGCTTTGGGGAAAGCTTCAAAATTCTCCCTAGGCAGAGCCTTCGTGAAAAGGTCTGCAATGTTCTCCTGCGTGGGCACATATGCCAAGCTGATCTCTCCAACAGAGAACCTCTTCCTGACATAATGATAATGCACCTCAACGTTCTTAGTGCGAGCATGGAACACAGGGTTCCTTGCAATTGCCAATGCGCTCTGATTGTTAAATTCCACATTGTATTGACATGAATCAATGCAATCAATTCCTCATCAATCACTTGTTGATCAAGTTATACCCCGAACAATATGTTTTACATTTGTATGGAATGTCACATTCATAGAAAGGCATATGGCAGGCTAGCTATCACAATTAAGAAGTGTTTTGTGAGAAAAAAAAATTTGCTTTCCCAAGTTCCCAATAAGAGATTTTTTCCATGGAATCACACTTTGTAAGTTGATGTCTTTTTAGATTCCTCTGGGTTGAGAACCTCTATGGGGAACATAATAAGAAGCAACCTAGCCAATTCACTTTTGCATCATCTACAACAAGGGGTCACATTCCAATTATGTCACCTTATGATTTGCCTATATTCTTTTTTAAAAGATATGTAATAGGAAAATAATTTTCTTATCTACAAGGATTTTTAAAGGATTTGAAATAAAATTTCCCATTTCACCTTCGACCACTAGTTTCTCAAAATTTTTTAATCTTAGATTAATGCTAATATGTTCATGAAGAAGAGGGAAATTCTTGATTAAATTGTATTCTTTCTACCATGTAAATTCTTTTGCATCACATCATGCATGAGACAGGAAAAGCCTTCTTTATTCCAATCACCAATCTTTCTTGTGATGCCTTTGTCTTAGATCTAACCTTTCTTATCTGGTTCCAAAGAGCTTTGAGAAACTAAACCTCTTAAACTATAGATGTTTGAGTTTGTTGGTTTTTTGAAGGATATTTTAAAGGTTAGGAATTTGATTAAATGCTTTTGACTTATGACAATAATTATGGCTCTTTCTGGCCCCATAAGGTAGTCTTTATCTTTCCACATGATTGAAATTAGTAACGTTTTCTTGAAATTTAATATGAGAATCATCTTTAGATCTAATATTTGTCTAGTGGAGCTTATCAAACTTAGGTGAAACATCTCTTAACATTCATTCAAAGTTGTTATCTTTGATTCAAGTAACAAGACACTTTTTTTTAAGTGATAACACATAATTGCCATTTGTAATAGATAGGACATCATATATATAACAAATCGGCAACATTGATCTAGATGGTTATGTGTATGGCCAATTATAAGGTCAAAGAAAACATCTACCTCTTTGAACTAAACCATCTATCTATACCGTTATGTCTTTGTTGATAAAGACAGTTGCTTTTCAAGACCTTGTTTTGATGCTATCCATTGATCCAAGCCATGATGTGATGGTAAAAAGAAATTCCTAGATTTCAAGGGTGCTTATCAATATACACATTTATCTAGAGTTAATATGATGGAAAAAGTGAAATATAAGAGGGATCTTTGAAATTCATGTGAAAATGATGGGCCATCTTTCATGTCAATAAAGGCATCTTCTTAAGAACCCAAAACTTTTAAAATTTTTCATATTTAGATTTGCCTTGCTTCAAGCCCTTTTTCCACTCTCACACAAAAATAAGAGGGCCCTATAGAGTCCAAAATATCCTAAGGTATCCATTTTTACTTTTTGATTACTCTATAGTGATATATCATGTTGTTTCAAGCCCAACAAAGTGTGGGGACAAGATCTTATCCTTTTCTTTACTTTGAATGTGTTAAAGGTGAGAGTGGCAGTCATTATTTCTCCATGTTGTAGAACTTATGAATAAAATATATTCCTAATTCTTTAAGATTAATTGAGCCTATGATCTCTGAGGTTCTAGAAAAGTTTTAATCGTCCACGTGAATGATGACTATTCAAAATTTGTTAAATGCACAAAATTTCTATAATATCTTCATTATTAGGGATTAAGGACATATCCCAACTGAGATTTGTATGCAATTATTATCGAGTTTATGGAAACATATTATTATTAATTCTATTAGCACCATTATAGATTAAGATGGGGACTAACTTGCTCAAGAGTATGTTGGAAATTAAGCTTCAACATAAGGAAAATCAAAGGTGAATCAAAAGATCAACTTGGAACAATGAGAAGGCATCTTAAAGTTACAAGAACAACAACCAAAAGTCATACCAAAAGATGAAATCGTAATCAAGTTGGTTGCCCACATAAATATTTAGCAACTTGATTGGTAATTAGATCCTATATATGGGGGCTTGATTACTCATTCTATAAAAAGTAAAATTGAATTCATGTGCATGCATCTAGGAACTCTCCTCCATTGTATTAGCTTACATTGAATTGTATAAGAATGAAGAAAGAAATACCTTTGGTTTCATCGGGTCTCCTACTTGCTTGTTCTCGTAGATAGGGAGCACCATAGGTCACCACATTGTGAGCATCTGTAGAAGCTTAACCATTATTTGACTAGGAAACTATTACGTATTAATATATGAATTTCAAGTAATCTTACATTATTATGTTTCTCTATTATTATGTGTTGAATTAAAAAAGTCTCAACTCCTATCTTTGCATATTCTAGAAGCATTACATGAGACATTGATTTTTGGTCAAATTAAGTAGTTTTCTTTGAGCCATCCACTTCTTTATACTAGAGAAGGAAAATTGAGTGTCCTCGAAAATCTTAGAGCAAAAACTAATTATCATTGATTTACCCAAATATTAAATATTAAAATTAAAGTGATATTGGATAGCTCTACATAGAACTGGACCCATATCAATGAATGATAATCGATGAGGGCCTAAGATCTTCCAAGCTTGCTAAGGGTGTTGTTTTATTGCCCATCCATGGCATGACATAAATTTTGAGGTTTGAAACACATAAAAAACATCCAAACAAAGGGTTTAAATGTTCCTACTAGATATGATCAAATCCTAGTTAAATTTCCATATGAAGTGCAACGCTCAAAGGAGATAGCTGTTGAAGCCAAATGGAAGCTAAAATCATACAATTTGTGGACAAAACTCTCATAAGATAAAACTACTTGAAGACTTGAAAATTTTAATAAATCAAGGAAAAGTTTAGAAAGGAAAGAATGTCCCTACCTTGGCTAATTTGAATTTCCATATTTAGAAATTGGAGAAGACTAACCATCAATCATGGAGGTTTAGATCGACCAAATATCTCATGGAAAAGGGCCTATGGGGATTGCTTTGTGGAAAAAACTAAAAGAATATGCAGATGAGCACTGCATAGATGGCCAAAGGAGAGACTTAAAGGAGTGGAATGAAAGGGATAGAAGGGCCATCTCCATCTCTCATAACATGTAACTAACATCACATACATGATTTATATACCTAAAAGAATCTATGTGAGAATCTTGAGAGGTTATACTAAAAAAGTAAAAAGAGAAGGATGATTCAATTTGAGAATGTGAAGAACAATATTAAGAAAACACTTACTAGTGTAAATGACTATAGACTTAATTTGAATGAGATAGAAATGATGTAGGTTCCTTTTAGATTCCTATTGAGGATAATGAACTAGTAGCTCATATTATCAATGAGATGGTAAATGAGCATAAATGGAACCCTTCACAAGATCAACATCTGTAAGGGATTTACCACTATGTTTTGAAAATCTAGTGCCACTAATGGTGACTAAAGAAATGAGTTTAGGAGGAAGTTGAAACAAAGCCAAGGAAGTTTGAATATTTTACACAAATATTCCAAAGGAAGGGGGAGTAAGAATGGCCAAGGTAGAGCTGGATGAAGATCAAAGTCAAGCCAAAGTCAATAAGAAAGCTCTAATCAAAGCTATGGATGAAGGGGGAGAGGAAGATACTAGCAGAAGAGGTGTAAGGAGCCAAGGAAGAGGCTAGTAAAATGAGATATGCTATGTATCTGACAACCAAGGCCACTATGTGAGAGGTTGTTAGCATATAGACTCTCAAGAGGACAATCAAGGCTACAAAATGAACCATAATAACTACGTTTCTACATCTAATACATCACGGAATTAAAACTTTCTAGCTATGCAATATTTTGTTAGCAACGAAGTCAAAATAGATACAACATGGTACATAGATAGTGATTTTATCCACAGGCATTGCTAGAGAGATTTCTTTTTTAGTTTTTAAGATTTTAAGACACAAGGGTATGTAGAAACAAGAGATGATATAGACCACGAGGTTATCCAAATAATAGATGCACCACTAAATGGATCTCAAAGTGCAAACTCTCTCAAATATTTCTAACATGTTTCCAAAATTACAAAGAACCTCATATCAATAGGAAAAATGGTTGAAAGAGGGTATATAGTCAATTCTAATGATGAAGGATACATTTTTAAAGATTTGAAACAAGTATGAAGGCTAATAGCACAAGCAAAGAAGTAAGGAAGGTTTTTCACAATGGAGGTAAGGGTGCAACCCAATCACAATATCTTATCTCCTTTGGTAGGAATCATATTGCAAAGGCAAATTTAACACCCAAGAAAGTTTGACACATTGATCTTCAAAGGATGAACTAAATGCAAACAAAAGGGTTTGAAGGATGTTTTCCTAAGTTTGATTCTATGTTCTTGGAGCATTTTTGTGAAGCATGTTAGCATGGGAAGTCAATGAGGTCTCCTCTCATGAAACAAAACCAAGTGAGGAAGCATCCTCTAGATCACATACAAAGATGTATGGGGAGCAACCAAGGAGCCTTATCGTGTAGGAAAGAAGTATTTTTTCACTCTTATATATGATAATAAAGTAATTATCTGGATACATTGCATGAAGAATAAGTGATAAGTGTGTCGTCATTTCAAGATTTCTAAGAAATTTGCAAAGAAGGAGATATGAAGCTACATAAAAAGCTAAGACTAGATAGAGGAGTGAGTACTTCTCCCATGATTTTTATTCATTTAGTTTGAATGGGATCAAAAGGAAATCCACATGCAAATACATACCCAAGAAGTGGAGTTGGTAAGAGAAAGGCATAGACATATAGAAAAGGTGTCAAGCGCACTCATGAATGAGATGAATGTGACACTATCTATTTGAGAGATGCATTCACTACAAATCTATGTATAACGAAAAAATGTTGAGCTATAGGGATTCATGCTTCCACACATTATGAAGCATGATATGGTGAGAATCATAACTATCTCATTTAAATAATTATGAAATGATATTAGGACAACCTTTCATGAGACAACTCAGGGTAGTACAAGACTGGGAAGAGACACTTTATACCTACAACATTAGGGAACCACTACCAAGATAAATTTACACACATTTGCTTATAGGGATGTGCCCCACTAGAATGGAATCCCATACAAAAGGAAGAGGATGATTTGTCAATTCATAGTGTCGGTTCAAGTGACCAATCATGGACACACGAAGATGCTCAATTGTGGATGTGCAAGGAAGCAAAGCGAGAGGAGAGGAAAACTCAAATATGGCCTATTGGACATCAGAAGTACCAACCCATAGATGATCCTATGTATGTGCCTCAATTTCTTGGATGAAGCGTTCGAACCACACGGTTGGATGGAGATTCTAGCCACCTTAGACATGTGTGTAAATGAAGAAGTATTAACCATGAAGGGTTGTGTAGATGAAGAAGGTTATGATGTAAGTTTTTACATGGTAGTCCTTCAAGAATTAGAGGCAGGAGAATTATTAGAAAAGGAATGGAGGGAGGAGTACGAAAGCATAGAAATGGAGCTAGCATTTGACTCAGAGGAATGATATTTAGAGGTGATCCAAGGCATGAATGAAAAGAAGTACCTAAGGTATTAGCTATAGAAGCAGCTCAGACGAGACCGAATAATGAGAAAATATTAGATAAGGTAGAATAACCCCCAGATCTTTTTGAAGTCCTAGAGCACTTCAAAAGATATGAAATAGAAGAGAGGAAGATAGCTATTCAAATGCCCAAAAGGGAGGCTAGAGAAGGAGAAGCCTATGATAACAAGGAACAAATGAAGAAAGTGATAGTGACCATGGAAGATGGAGAAGAGAGATGTACGTACATTGGAAAAGACGTGTCACCAAAAGAGGAAGAGGAACTGATAAACCTAATTCGAGAATATCGAGATGTATTTGCATGGAACTACAAGGACCTCAAAGGTGTAGATCCATCCATTTGTTCCCATAGAATTCCAATGACACTTGATGCAAAACCATCAAAGCAACACCCTAATACTTATACTGATGTTTATTCGGTGAAAATTAAGGAGGAGATAGATAAACCTTTTGGCAGCCAGATTCATTTACGAAATAGAACACATAGAATGGGTGTCACCATTAATGGTCGCACCCAAGAAAAATGGAAAATTAAGAGTGTGTATTAACCTGAAGAAAGTAAATGCAGCCACGATCCGGGATAGCTAATCATCTCTTTTAAAGAGTTGCAAGCAAGGAAGTCTATATCTTCTTAGATGGATTCTCAAGATACAACCAAGTGGCTATCGCTACGGAGGATCAACATAAGACATCATTTGCAACCAAATGGGGAGTCTACGCTTTTAGAGTGATGCCATTCGGATTCACAAATGCCCTTGATACTTTCCAAAGGTTGATGTGTCATGTATTTAAGGAATTTCTAAGGAAGAGTATGGAAGTATATGTAGATGACTTATGCACATAGTCAAGTCAGAGACATGAACACATTCCGGAATTACGAAGGATATTTGAGAAGTGTCGGCAATATCTAGTGTGCATGAATCCTAAAAAATGTGTCTTCATGGTGAGTCAAAGAAAGATGCTAGGAAATATCGTATCTATGAATGGAATCCTAGAACTACCCAGACCAAAAAATGCAAAGGAACTGCAAGCTTTTATGGGCCATTGTGGATATTATTGTAGATTTATCCACATGTACGCCATAGTTGCCAAGCCATTGTATGGATTATTAACCTAATTTACGTGGACAGACGAATGCAAAAAATCGTTTAATGAATTGATAATATGATCAAGTAGAGCACCTATTTTGAAGATACCCAACTCGAATAAACCATTTCATATCCATGTAGATGCCTCTAATCATGCAATATGATGCATCCTAGCTCAACCTACAGATGAAGGAAAATTAGACCACCCTATTGCACATGCGAGCAAACAACTAAACCAAGCAAAAAGAAATTATATGACTAAGGAACGAGAAGGTTTAGGAATGGTGTATGTAGTCAAGAAATTTAGACACTACCTTCTAGTTAATCATGGAGAGTGTTAATCTCCAAAAGACAAGCTATTCTTGATGTTAGAGCAGCTCTATATCAAGAATAACTCAAAACTTCAACCAATTTTGGAAGACAAGTGCCAAACTATGAAGACTTTAGCTAATTGTGAAGAAAGTCATTACACTAAAAAGTCTGTTGCACATTACTCACTCATTGATTGATCAAATGTGTAATGTTTTTTATGAAACTTTGTAAATGGTGTCATCTAAAGGTTATGCACCTCCTCAAAGTTAAAAAATCTCAAAAAATTTAGTAAATTATGAGAAATGATCCAAAGAATCTACCTATGTCTGAAACTGCCTTCTTGTAGAATCGACATTGATACCTGCAACTTCTAGCACATGGTTCTCCCAAATTAGAATCCGTTTAAGCAAATGCTTTTAGCTATAGATGGATTAACTTCCAACTTAGATTTTGACTCCTCACTTGTTCAAAACTTTACACTGCACTAAGAACTGATCAATTCTTTGACCATCAAAATTGCACTTGTTGTAGAAGACATTCATCACTTCTTCACATACAAATGTTCCTACACATAATCCTCTCAGCCTGTTTGCAATTAGACTCTCAAATCTTAACCATAGATGCATTAACTATGGTACTAGATATCTACAAAAGGATTTTTGATATAGTCAAACACAGAAGGAGAAATGGAGAAAAGATCAATGAGCATTTTTTTGAGAATTCTTTCTATTCAACTCATCATACATCTGATGGATGATTCATACAATACTCATGATCTATATCTCTCTATCTCATCTATACTTCATCTCTTCTATATCATACGACCATACACACACACACACACACACACACACACACATATATATATGTATATATATATATATATATATATATATATATATATATATATATATATATATATATATATATATATATATATATATATATATATATATATATATATATATATATATATATATATATATACACACACACACACATTTGAGCATTGATTCATCATTACTTCAAGTATTTTGAAGTATTTACAAAACTAATGTACATGTGTTTTTAGAACTTTTCTTCCTGAACCTTTACTTCACTCCATGCTCTTAGACTTCAATCTTTCCTTCATGTCTTCACTTATAAGCTTCATGTAATCACCAATTGTTGATTGTCTTGCTCCAACAACTCCCCATCAATCATCAATTGTGATTACCTGGATTTTCTTTATTCTTGCCATATCTTTAAACCTCTACAACTTTGATCCATCCAAGCTTTTTGTCATCATATCTGCAAGTTGATCTTTTGTAGGAGTATTTATGACTTCTAATTCTTTATCAACAACCTTCTCTCTCAAAAAATGATATTGAATCTCAATATGTTTAGTCCTAGCATGAAACACAGGGTTAGCTTCCAAATATAAGGAACTCATATTGTCTCCACAAATGATAGGAACACTCTGAATGATATCAAAAATCTTCATAAGAGTCTTTCGCCATATTACTTCCTTTGCAGCTTCTACCATACCTTTGTATTCTGCTTCTGTAGATGATAAAGCAACTGTATGTTGCTTCTTAGAGCACCAGGAAATTAACTTATCTCCCACATAGCACAAATATCCATTTGTTGATCTTCTATCATCAGACTTACCTGCCCAATCTGCATCACTATATATCTTGATTCTTGTATCTGAAGTAAACACATAGTACAAACCTTCTTTAAGTGTGCCCTTGATGTACCTAAGCACTCTTTGTCCTGCAATCCAATGTTCCTTTCTAGGACAATGCATGAATTGAGACAAAACTTCAATTGCATATGATAAGTCAGGCCTTGTCAATGTAGCATAAATCAAGCTACCAACCAAACTCTGATAAAGATTCATGTCTTTGAACTCTTCTCCTCCATATCTACTCAATCTATGATTCACCTCCATTGGAGTTGGTGCTATCTTGCAATCTTCCATTTTAAATTTGGTTAGCAAATTTTTCAAATACCTTTCTTGAGTTACATATACTCCATGTTGAGTATATGAAATCTCCATTCCCAAGAAGAATGACAGATTTCCCAATTCACTGATTTTGAATTCTTTCTCCATTTGCTTCTTAATCATGTGTACACCTTTGTCATATGTTCCTGTAAGTATTATATCATCAACATAAATACAAACATAAATAAATCCATCCTCACTTGCTTTGACTAGCAAACTACTATCTGCCTTTGATGCTTGAAATCCAAGTTCCTTCAAGAACTTTACAAGCCTATAATTCCATGCCCTTGGGGCCTGTTTCAAACCATACAAAGCTCTCTTGAGCTTACACACATGATCTAGATACACTTGATCTTTAAAACCATCTGGTTGTTGCGTGTAGACTTCATCTGAAGTATAACCATTCAAAAATGCATTCTTCACATCTAATTGAGATAATTTTCAACCTTTGCAAGCAGCAATTGCTATGAGAGTCCTTATGGTTGTCGTCTTTGCAACAGGACTTTAAGTTTCATCATAGTCCACACCATATGTCTGTGCATATCCTTTTACAACAAGCCTGGCTTTGTACCTAGATACACTTCCATCTACAAACCTTTTTGTTTTGTAGACCCATTTACATCCAATGATCTTTTGACTATTTGGTTTAGGAACCAAATTCCATGTTTCATTCTCCATCAATGCATCATACTCTTCCTACATAGATTTTTCCCGATTCTCCTTTCCTTTGGCTTCATCATATGTGGATGGATCTTCATTTGCTTTTATTATATAAGCATAATCTTTAATAGTCAAGATTGAAATATCATAACTATACCTTGTAGGTTGCCATTTGTGCCTAGATGACCTTCTGAGTTCTCCGCTTCTTGAAGTTTCTGGTTCATCCTCATGTTCTAGATCAAACCTTGGCCTTTCTTCTACTTCAACTTGTTCTTCATTACTCTCTTCTTCATCACATATTTGAACCTTTGATTTACCTTTCTTATGAACCAAGGTTTCTTCATCGCCTGTATGAATATTAAGTGTACCTACATACCAAGTACCTTGCTCATCCAATGTAACATCTTTAGACACAAGAAACTGCTTTGTGGATGGAGTCCACAATCTATACCCCATCTGCTTGTCATCATAGCCAATGAACACATATTTTTTTGCTTTAGGTTCTAATTCATGCCTCAACTGAGATGGCACATATGCATAAGACAAACATCCAAATACTTTGCAATGATCCAAGGTAGGTCGCTTATCCCACCAAGCTTCATATGGTATCATACCCTGCAAAGCTTTACATGGTAGCCTATTGACCAAATATGTAGCTGTATTTACAGCCTCAACCCACAAATAATTGGGACAATTTTTCTCCTTCATCATTGATCTTGCAAACTCAACAAGAGTTCTATTTCTTCTCTCTGCTACCCCGTTTTGTTGAGGAGAGTACCTGCAAGTAATCTCTCTCTTTATACCTGCATTCCACAAATAATCACTGAATTCATTTGAAAAATACTCTCCCTCTCCATCTGATCTTAAGCTCTTCAATTTTTAACCTGTAATTCTTTCTGCATATGCATGATAGTGTTTGAATGTATTAAACACTTTTGATTTGTCTGTGATCACATAGATAGTGATCCACCTGGTAGCATCATTGTTGAAGCTCAAGCTCAAGGACAAAGCCTAAAAGCGCATCCAAGAAGAGGATACACAGGAAGAGGGAGCAAGTAGGGAGCTGGTGTATGTCAATTTTTCAAAAGAATCCCCTACAAAAACAGTGATTTTCATCACTAAAAACCATCATAAATACCATTTTCCATTTTTGTAACTCCACTTTATTCAAGCCGAAGAGTCCTCGAGCTTGAGGAGTATTAGAAGTATCATCCTACGAATTTTCATAATTTGTAGAGTTCATTTGAGCCCTCAAATAAGCTCTTTGAACCTAATTTTTAACTAGGCCGAACACTAGGTCTGGACAAGGCCAAAACTAGTCAGAAAACTATAAAAAGAGCTAGAGAGCTCATTTTGGGGGTTAGCTTGTTAGAGAATAGAGCTTTTGTAAGAGAGTTCCTTTGCAATAGAAAGCTTTTCGTTGTTCCTCTCTTTGATCTTGTCTTGTGCGCGTGTGTGTATGTGTGTGCATGCTTGTGTACTTTCACTCACGCACTTGTGCCTTCACTCGCTCATGGTCTTCATACCGGTCCTCACGTCTCCGCGGATCGACAAGTAAAGGAGGTGGTGCTTACGCTTGAGGTACACCAAATTTTGGCACCGTTGCTGGGGAGAGAGCTTCGAGGACGAGCATTGTGATGGTAAGATCGTAGAGTTGCGATGTTGGAAGGTAAAAGAGAGTTATTTTCTGTTATTTTTTTGTTTTTTCTTCTTCATCTTCATCATCATCATCATCTCCATCTTCTTCCATCTTCATCTTCATAGAAATTTCTTGTTTTTTAGTGCATTTTCACCATTTGCATACCATTTTTCATGCATTATTGTGTGAGGAGTTAAGAAGTGCAAGGGAGAGCAAGCACCTGTGTTTTTTCACGATTTTCTGCACATACGGAGCTCGCCATTGCTCAGCGCTCAGAAATTGGAATTTCCTGCCAAAAAAGCATGATTCTGACAGAAAATCACGATTTTCATAAAATTCAAACTTTTTCAAAAAAATACTATTTCCTATTTCCCGCCTAAAAACTTTTTGAAAAGAACACGACTTTGGGGTCATTCTCAGAATCGCGATTCTCTGGTTGTGCTCAAAATCGTGATTCTCTAAATTCTAAAAAAAAACACGATTCTAAGAGGACAAGATTTTCATTGGGCTCAAAATCGCAATTTTCACAAATCACGATTTTCAGCCAAAAACATGATTTTGGGAAAACACGATTCTCTGTTGGCTCCAAAATTGCGATTTTCAAAAACACGACTTTCATCCAAAATCATGATTTTCACGATTTTCAGAAAACACGATTTTCACTAAGGTACAAAATCACGATTTTCAGAACACGATTTTTAAGAACATGATCGCGATTTTCATGTCAAAAACACAATTTTGAGAAAACACGATTTTCATTCAAAATCGCGATTTTCTGATCATTCTCAAAATTGCGTTTTTCATGATTCTCGCTCAAAATCGCGTTTTTCATGATTCTCACTCAAAATCACGTTTTTTACGATTCTCACTCAAAATGGCATTTTTCACGATTCTCAATCAAAATCGCCTTTTTTTGGAATTGCTCAGAATCGCGATTTTCATCAATGCTAAGCATTGCGATTTTCATCAGTGCTCAGTACGGAGATTTTCATGATTTCACAAAATCATGAATTTTATGGTTGCTCAACATCGCGATTTTCATGATCTCTCAAAATCACGATTTTCACACAAAATTGTGATTTTTCCATAAGTGCCTAATTCCCTGTTTTGACCTCCAGGAGCCTGATTTGACATAACTTTTTCATCAAAAGTCCATTTTTTGAGCTCTATAGCTCGTTGGAAAGCTCGTTTCAAATAGGCTAATTTGAAGTTGACCCTCATGAGGGACTGGGAAACCAAGGGGCCCCAAGGGATTTTGAGCAATTCAAAGGGGAATTTTGGGACTAGAAGACAAAGCTTATGAACCTGAGATCTGGTAGACACCTAGGCAAGGATAGACAAAGCAATAGATCTTCGGAGGCTAGTGTCAACCATACAACTAAGTCTTGGGCACAACAATTAAGTGGTTATTCTTACATACTAAGCTCTGACACAAGTGACTCATGTCTTTTAGCATGGGGAAACCTACAAGGGGCTCAGGAACTGCCTATCTACAAACACCAGAAGGTCCATATAAGACACAGTTGGAATATATTCAGACCAACCGATTAGCTGCTCGCATCTATGAGGATGGATTGAGACGATCAGTTGTCCAACTCAAAAATCCGGATCAAGCCTTTGGACTTGAATACCTAGTGGTCAAGTTCGAAGAGGGGTCATACATTGATAAGGAAGGAACTATCTATGTGGTCACCAACCTACTAGACAGGATAGATGAGTTTGGAAACATCATTCCTGAGAATGAGATAGGAGACCTAGAACAAGGAGATGTAGGACAAGAACCCAAGACTCCTAGAGGCAAGTCAGTTTTGACCAGAGTGATCACTCCAGATTGGATCCCTCAAGACAACAAAAGCATATAACTATTTTTGAATAGAGAAACAGAGGAAGCCTTTTGGAGATTCAAGCCAGATGAACCTAGCCGATTGGGCATAGTCATCATCTACAAATTCAAAGATCATGAGATACCAAGGAAAGTTGTCTACCTAGATAACACATCAGAGAAAATGTTCTTGGTATCAGAGTATGACAGGCATGCATACACTTGGCAAGGTGAATCAATTTTCCCTCCACCAAGATCTAATGTGTCCCATGGCCTCCAAGGAGTAGGATCATCCAAGGCTCATGAAAATGAGAGGGAAAGAGCAAGAGAGCGACCTGAGGTAAGCTTTACACACAATGTGGGTAGAGACAAATTAAGACGGGAAGGTGAAAGACCTGAAAGAGAGATACATCAAGCACATAGGCATCAAAGAGAGGATCGTGATTTTCGATTACATAGACCTTAAGAGTACCCAAGTTCCCTTAGACCCACTCAAGTGATTAAGGCAATGAAGAATTATTTTGAGGGGACAAGAGATCCTTATGATCATGTGGTCGAGTTCAAACAAGTGTTAAGAGCTGAACAAGTTGAGGACTTGTTCAACTCTTAACACTTGAGTGTCAAACCAAATGCCTCATACTGGGCCTCTACCAAAACATAGGTCAACTGCTAGAAGCCTTCATTGTAGAGTTTTCCAAGAGTGGTATCAGGCATAACACATCATCCTTGATCCACAGCTTCAAGCAGACACCCGACTAGCAGGAAGAAGTTCAAATAGTACATAGAAAGATGCCCTATGCCAGAATTACCCACACCAGCCAAACAAGTGGCTTTGTTTTTAGATGGCTTATTGAGCACCAAGTTAAGATCATATGTGTACTTGAAAGAGCCCAAATCCATAGAAGAGTGTGTGCGGATGTGCATTGACATAGAAGATAACTTGAGTGAGGAATTAGGACTATCCAAAATCTATAAGGATTCTGCTAGTTCTACTAGTCATACTTCGAGAATCTCCATGGAAATAGATGAGATAGCTGAGAAAGTTGCGAAGAAGCTAGGAGTTCAAAATAGACAAACACAGAGAGTCATCTCATTGAACCGATGTTATACCTGCGGAGGGGACCAGATGGCTAATGTTTGCCCATTGCAAAACCAGAAGAATAGTATAGGATTGGGGGACCAACTCCTTGTATTTACAACACTTAGGGGTAACCACCAAGGTCAATTTGAAGGATTACACCTTCAGAGATGTACCACCCCTACAGTGGAATCCTATCCACAAAGCGAAAGAAGATTCTATCTCTGTGCATGCTCGAAGTTCTCCTGACCCATCCTGGTTGCATGAAGATACTCATTTGTGGATGTGCAAGGTTGTAGAGGAAGAGGAAAAATGCTTAAAGGCAAGAGAAGAAGGAACTTGTCCAGGAGATAGGCCAATTAAAGACCCAGCCTACACACCGATGATCTTTCCATATGAGGAGTTTGAGCCTCATGGTTGGGCAGAAATCTTGGCCACCATGGACATTGGTGTCAATGAAGAACAGTGGACACCTCATTGTGATGAGGAGGGTTATGATATTTTAGTGTTCATGTGTCATCCCTTGCTAGAAGAATGTGATCCTAGTGATGTCATAGAAGAAGAAGAGAATGACGATGATCTAGAATCCATTGTGATGGATAGTTGCTTTAACTCAGAGGAGCACTATCTAGAAGACATAGGGGTATTTACCCAAAAAGAAGAAGAACCTCTCACAAGTATCAAAACTATAAATTCCAAGGAAGGAAGTGAGGGAAGTCAAAAGAAAAAGAAAAGAAAAGCCATGAAACAAGAAGAGGAGGAATCATTGTTTGAAGTACCAGAAAATTTCAAGAAATATGAAGTTGAAGACCGAAAAGTTTTGGTACGAATGCCCAAGAGAGAGGCCATCATAGGAGAAGCATATGACAACAAAGAAAAAACCAAGAAAATTGTTGTAACCATTGAAGGGAACAAAGAACAATGTGCGTACATAGGAGAAGACCTAAGCCCAAAAGAAGAAGTAGAGCTTGTAGCTTTACTAAGGGAATATATGGATGTATTTGCATGGCACTATAGAGACTTGAAGGGGGTAGATCCAAGAATATGCTCTCATACGATCCCCATGATAGTTAATGCCAAGCCCACCAAACAAAAGCCCTACACATATAATGACACTTATGCAGCTAAAATAAAAGAAGAAATTGATAGATTGATTGAAGCTTGATTCATCTATGAGATTGAGCATACTGAATGGGTGTCCCCCATTGTAGTGATGCCCAAGAAGAATGGGAAGTTGTGAGTGTGTATTAACCTTAAGAAAGTTAATGCCGCTACGATCAGAGATAGCTATCCGCTTCCAATCACTAAGCATTTATTGGAACGTGTTGCAGGCAAGGAAGTTTATAGCTTTCTTAATGGATTTTCAGGTTACAACCAAGTAGCCATTGCCCCAAAAGATCAACATAATACTACATTTGCCACAGAATGGGGAATCTTTGCATTCTGTGTGATGCCATTTGGGCTCACAAATGCACCTGCAACATTCCAAAGGCTCATGTGTCATGTCTTCAAAGAGTTCTTGCGAAAGAGCTTAGAAGTATGTGTGGATGATTTATGTGCTCATTCCCAAGAAAGGAGATACCACATCCTTGAGCTCAGACAGATCTTCAACAAATGCAGAGAATATCGAGTGTGTTTGAACCCAGAGAAGTGTGTGTTCATGGTACATCAAGGCAAGATCTTAGGTCATATTGTTTCTAAGAACAGAATATCTACAGATGAGGATAAAGTCAAAGCTATAGCGGAGTTGCTGAGGCCAAGCAATGTTAAATAGTTACAAGCCTTTATGGGCCATTATATACTTGTGCCCTAAAAATGGTCCTTTCACACAAGAGACCAGCACTTTTATTGACTAACTCTAATTTCTTAATATTTTACAAGAGTTATGTTACAATGATTTGGGCGTATGCATCTAGAGGACTCCTCTAGTGCATTTACATCGCTTCAAGGGAGTTTCATAGGATTTAGAAGAAGAAAAATTATGCTCAAATTTGAAAATTTTTGGGTCTCCTCTTTTGTGCTTCTTTACTCTGCAACACTCTCCCCCTCTTTGTCTCTGTCATTCCTTGACAGGCTTTGCTTCATGTCTTCATTTGCTGTATTAAATCGGGCTTCCATGCATGCACTTTTTGGTAGACCTTGCATCTCTTTTAGTCAGGCATTCATTTTAAAGGACCTATTCTTAAATCTTCTTTTACATCCTTTGGGACCTGATGCATTCTCTTTAGCCTGTTTATTTCTTTCCACCGCATGCACCTAATGGATGAGGAAGCAGTGTGCAACCTCCCTTTGAAAGGTCCTAGTTGTTGCAATTCTTTGTTTCCACTCTTCGGGACTAGTCCTTTGGTGTTGTAGCCTGATGCGTGCCCCTACAGAGCTTTGGGCAGAGGGTGGTTCTTTTTACTGAGTTGTTTTGTTCTTTGATCTTCTTCTTCTTCTCTTTTTACTGGACTCTCCCTCCACATGTCCCTCCTTGTGAACTCTATCGTCCCCGACAGGCTTTTTGTGGTGTTGTGAGTAAGTTTGTATTACCTTTTGCTCTCAGTGATTTAGCAAATTGGTTTCATATACCATGAGGTTTTTCCACTGAGCTGACTTGACTCCATCATCTGGTGCCTACCTATGATCTACAAAGACACTAAGCTCGTAGGCCGCTAGTCTTGCATTTAAATTGGAAGTTATTTTGACAAAAATCTTGTCCATGTCAAAAAATCCCATAAAGAAAGCTTCCTCAAATGTCTGCGTATACGGACTCGATAAAAACATTAACCTCGAGTATATTTCCATGATCATTAGTCGACTTGGAGCAGTAGATAAATCAAAGACGATTATGTCTGCACCTTGATTAATGCCAATAAAATTCAAAAATGTATACTGTGCATGTTGGAATACCTTCAGAATTGTAAGGAGCATACTTAATATTTTATTGGTCATCTTGATGGCTAATTCTGGAACTGTTGCATATCTTGATAACCAAAACTCTATTGTCCCCACCATGTATTCTTCGATCGATAAATAGTTGCGAGGCGGACTCGGTAGTAGTGGATAGTTTATCCATTTATTATTTAGTGTACCCTAGCACTGTGCTTCCCAAGGCACTGTGCTTCCCAAAATTGCGTCTAGGTGCATCTTCGAGGGACTGGGCAAAAAGATGGATTGATTTGCAGCACATTTGGTGCTAACTCCCAGTGCACCCTTAATGTTGGATTTTTTTTTCTAAGAATTTTCATCTCCATACCGGATCTACCTTGTTAAATTCTTCTTGCGTATAGGTAAATGTGTGCATGTTGAACTGCAAATCATGATCTGGCTCTTTATTTGTATTTTGCTTGATATATTGTCGAGTCTCCTCTTTTAGCAATCCATAAGGTATATTGAGTGGCTTCAAAATTCGTTCTAAGCTTTTGCTTTCAATCTTTGCCTCTTTCATGACTTTCACTACTTGATCTTGAAATTTCTCTGTGAGCTGGGACAAGAGTAGTGCTCACTCATGTTGGTTTAGTTCTACAATAGCCCCATTATGGCATTCAATGCTTGGCTCTACGTCCTCCCTTATAGGTGAATGATGCATGGGGGGAGAAAGAGGACGTACCTCAGCCTCTTCAGTAGCCATTTTGGAGCTTGGAACTATTGGTGTCCCCGATGTAACTTGTTGTGCTATTTGAGCCTTTAGCTTGTCAATGATTTCATCTTTTTCCTTGATCTCATTAGTCGCTTTTGTGATTGCTTCTTTGTTCTTCATAAGTTCTTCTCTTATTGCAACCATTGGATCAGCATCCTCATTACATTGTGCAAGGAGTTTGTTCTCTACCAACTTCCACCTTTTCCTAGTGCATTAGTGTCATACATGTATAAACAGTTTGTGACTCTTGTAAAGAAATTTTTTGCCATTGAGAGCTTTGAAGAAGATTTTCGAATTTGCTTATTTCTTGCTAATTTCCTTATTCTCCATGATCTTTTGTGTGTGTGAAATGCTTGAAATTGTGCGTAGGACTGTTTTCTACCACTTCCCATCGCTTTTGAACTTCTCTAGTGTGTATGTGAGCCATAGAGAGTTGTAGAGTGAGTGTTGGTGTTTCCTGCCATTCACTATTTTACTCATAACTTGAATGAAGTCTGTCAGATTGGATTAAAATACGTCCAATAGATGTGTCTCATCGAGAGCTTCGAAACAAACCCATTGTTGACCATATTCAGAGTTCAGAGTGGAGAGAAAAGTTCAAATTTGTGCTTAGTGTTGTAAATGGTCATCATGACAGTGTATTACCATCACGACGAGGCTTCACCATCACGATTGGCTTACACCATCACGATTGGCTCACACCATCGTGACGAGACCAAACCATCATGACGGGCTCATGCCATTGTGATGATTCATAGTCACCATCATGATGACCTCCCCCAACCAGACCATGGTGATGGGCATATGCCATCATGATGAATCATTTGAACTTAGACCATCATGATTGGCTCATGCCTTCACGACGACCTTAGAACATCGTGGTTAAAACATGCCATCACGATGGTTCGCTAGAATTTTGTCCATCACGATAAGACTAGGCCACCAAATCGCGCTCAATGCACACCATTGTGATGAGCCATAAGTTGCAGACCATCACGACGACTCCCCATTACAACATCGTGATTGTGTAGGACCATCCCGATGGTTCATTGCCATTACGATTGTGTCAGACCAAAGCACAAGGTGAGGCAAAAGCTTGGGAAGTGCGTCTTCTTGGATGAAAAAGAGCAACCAACTAGACATCTAACTTGAGGTTGGAAGAATTCTCAACCCCCTCACATAATTGCTAGCTCAGTCTAAGTGAAAATAGCAATATTGATTGAATTAGGGGTGCGATACAAATGATTCAAGTACAAGAAATACTAATCATTCAAGTTCAAGTGTAAGCTAAGACATTGTGCCAACAAATACCTAGAGGAAAAGGATTAAAAGTTGACGGTGCGAGAACTTAAATTTACAGCAAAAAGACGATTCCTAACATATATAGTTGGACAAGACAAGAAGTCAAAAGGAGTAAAACACAAACAAAGGGACTGAGAATAAAGAAGTAGAAGTGATGAAAACTCACATTGAGTTCAGAGGGAGGTAAATTCATGAAACTCAGGTCAGGAAAGCACATAGGAAAGGAAGATCGACAAAGCCTAAGGTCATCAAAGGTGACTGTGAGAACCACCACACATTCTTGCACTCAACAACTGAGTAGTTATCCTTACGATTTGAGCTCAGAGGCAAGCAAATCGGAAATGGCTTATAGTATGGAGAGACTAGAAGGAGGATCAAGTATAGCCTATTTAGAGAGACCTGAAGGACCTTATAGGTCCCATTTAGAATACGTTTGGACCAACCACTTAGGTGCTCATATCTATGAGGATGGTTTGAGAAGGCCGGTTGTGCAATTGCAAACCCCTGACCGACCCATTGGATTGGAACATCTTGTGGTTAAATTTGAGAGAGATGCATACATAGACAAGGAACAATATACATCATTACCAGCCAGCCCAACAACACTAATGAATTTGGAGTAGTTGTTTCCAAAGCAAAAGTAGGGACCCAAGGACAAGAGCCATTAGGAGATGAACCTAGGAATGCTACGAATTCAAGGACCTTGAGATACCTAGAAAAGTAGTGTACTTAGACAACACATTAGAACGAGTGTCTGTAGTGTCCAAACACGAAAGACATGCCTATACATTGAGGGGCGAATCGGTATTCCCACCACCACGTGCCTATTGGAATCAATGTCAATTTGGTTCAACAATGCTCTTTGGGTCTTTTGAAACCCCACATGAGCACGATAGCAATTGATGTTTGATTTATTAGAACTCTTTGATAAGCAAACACGATGGGAAACGTGGATAGAACGTCAGCCTTTCAAAGGGACCACTAGGGTTCAAGTCCCGTCGGTAGCGTTCGCAAAATTTTAGAGTTTTGAGAAAAGCTAAAAACACATCGATGGAGCTTTTCTTGAAGGAGGAGTTTTTTATGTTAGCTATCATATTGTTTTATTAAGAGATCATGCTTTTCATATCCGCTTTTGGAGGGTACACCTTGTGCAAAGTTTTATAAAAAACTTTACACATTTCATCAGTCAATGAATGAATTATGTGCAGCAGACTTTCTAAGTATCAACTCTCTTCACAGTTTGTTCAAGATTTTGATATTTGAGTATTGAGCCTCTAAATTGGTAAAGGTTTTGAGTTATTCTTGATATAGAGGTGCTCTAACATCAAGGATAACTTTTTCTTTTGGAGATTAACACTCTCCATCAGTGGTATCAGAGCAGGAATCATCAAAATTGAAGAAAGGAGGACCCCGACTACTGCAGCTGTAAAGAATTCAACACTTGAAGGGTCAAAAGGTGAAAGCTTGAAGGGAAAGAGCTTGAGAAGGAAACCATAAGTTATCAAGAAGATCAAAAGGAACTTCATTCGAAATAAATTATTCCTCGTAAAGCTTGAAGAAATTAATACACAGGTGAAGAAAGGATGGGAGATTCTCTTGAGATAGAGAAATTGGATAGAGAAAACTATCCAGCATGGTCAATGAGGATGGAAGCTCATCTCATGAGCAAAGACTTGATAGGTTAAATTACAAGTGAAGAAGAAAAACCATAATTCAGAGATCCTAGTGTTCCAACTAGGGATGAACAATCAGATTTGAAGATTTGGATGAAGAAGGATGCTCAAGAAAGGAGCATTATCTACATGGGAGTCAATGACTACTTGCTACCTCATATTAGAGGCCTTGAAAGTGCAAGTGATATATGGAATGCTTTGGAGGAGCATTTTCAAAACACTACAAAGTCAAGGAAGGCATCTTTGTGGGCAGAGTTTACCACATTCAAGAAGAAGGCCTCTCAATCCATCTCTAATTATGTAACAACGATGAAGGACATTGCAGATGCATTAGGAGCAGTTGATGAAGATATTGAGGAGGATAAATTGGTAAGGCAAATCCTCACAAGTTTGAGAGGAGATGAGAAATGGAAGCCATTCATTTTGTCTATTGAATTGTCATTAGATCATTTTACTCCTGATTTAAATCAGTTGCTAGGACACATGCTAACCTTTAAGTAGGATGTCAAAGGTGATGGTGATAAGAGTGCAGGTTAAGCAGTGTATTCCAAGGATAAGAAGAAGAATAGCAAAGGCAAGCAACAAGCAAATGAAGATGAAGGTACAACTAGCCAAGCTAACTTCCTAAGAGGAAGAGGAGGTGGCAAAGGAAGAGGAGGTGGCAAAGGAAGAGGAAGAGGTAGAAGCAATAAAGGTGGAGCTAAAGCTTGCTGGATTTGTGGTAAGACAAATCACTTAGCTCATGATTGTTGGCATAATAATCAAAATAGTGGTGGATATAATCAGAACTTTAATTCAAGAGGAAGAGGTGGTAGAAATCAAAGAGGTAATTTTAGAGGTAGAGGTAGTAGAGGTTACTTTGGAAGAAATGCACGTAGAGGATTCCAAAGTCAATCCTACAACAATACCTACTATAATTATGCTTCAGATCAGAAAGAGGATTCAACCTTCATTATGAATGCAACTTGTGAAAGGCAAAGTGAAGACCAGAGAGTCTTCTATATTGACTCAGGGTGTAGCAATCACCTGAGTGGTAACATAGCCTTGATGACTGATTTAGAAAATAAGGTAACTAATCATGTAGTTCAAACAGGTGACAATACAAAGCACAATGTGGAGTCAATTGGATCAGTGAAGGCCAAGGATGGAAGTACTCTTCTGAGTAAGGTCTTGTATGTTCCTACAATTCCAAAGAATTTGATAAGTGTAGGGAAAATTGTTGAAAAGGTTTATGAAGTAAGGTTCACTAATGAAGGAGTTTTTGTGGAAGACCCTAGCAATGGGTATAAACAAATTGTTTCAGGGAAGAAAGAAGGAAGACTCTTCACATTGAAGATTCAAGGTAATGTTGGTCATGCCTTGTTCACTTATGGAGGACATAAGATCTCTGAGTTAGATCTTTGGCACAAAAGGCTTGGACATTTCAATGAAAGAGGTATTAAAGATATGGTTAACAATGGTTCAGTGCTTGGATTGCCTAATGTTTCAGGTCACCATATGACATACCGATGTGAAGCATGTCAATTGGGTAAGGCTCATAAGCAATCATATAATAAACATGGTTTCATGTATTCAGAGAAGCTTGAGTTGGTACACACAGATGTGTGGGGACCATCAAAGGATTTCAGTATAAATGGTTCAAGATATTATGTGATTTATGTTGATGATGCTACGAGATGGATCACTATCTATGTGATCAAAGATAAATCAGAGGTATTCAATACATTTAAACATTATCATGTGTATGCAGAAAGAATCACAGGTCAAAAGTTGAAGAGACTAAGGTCACATGGAGGGGGAGAGTATTTCTCTAATGAGTTTAGTGATTGCTTATGGAATGCAGATATAAAAAGGGAAATCACTTGAAGGTACTCTCCTCAACAAAATGGCAACCTATGAGGTATATCTATGACACTTCTTTTTTGGCTACAAAAGATTATGCTTATATGGTAAAGCAGATGAAGACCCTTCTACATATGAAGAGGCAAAAGGCAAGGAAAATTGGGAGAGAGCTATGCAGGAAGAGTATGATGCATTGATGGAGAATGAGATATGGGATTTGGTTCCTAAACCAAATAGTCAGAAGATCATTGGATGCAAATGGGTCTACAAGACTATTGTGAAACTATCTTCCACAAGCAAATAAATCAACTATCAAGACCACACTCCTAAGAGAGAGCACGTATCCACCCATACAACTCCACCCATATATATACCTCTAGCCCAAGGGGGTGCATGTCCTTGAGATTGGCCAATTGTCCAGCCAAGTGTCCCTCATGTGGACACTTTCCAAAGGGTGATCACTTGCCTTTTAATTTCCCAAGGTCTATCACATGCCTTCTAAATCAAATGAGGATTCTTCTCTCATGTACACACAAAGTGGCTCCTAGATAAGCTTCTCCTAAGACTAAGGTTCCCACACCTTAGGATAAATCAAGCCTAAGGTTCTAACCATTCAATTGGGAGCTCATATGAATAAATACCTCAGGGGTTAAAACCAAGGGTTTCACCCAAAGGTTCAAGGCATGTTCCAAGGGTAATTCAAGGGCTAGAACAAAGCAAACATACATCATATTCTAACCTTTAGAATCCATATGTTTAACCTTCTGAACCCATGAATTATACAACATTCTTCCCTCCTTTAACATTTTCTTCCTCGAAAAATGTGTGTAGGTATAATATGTGAAGTATTCCCTCGTGCACCATGATCTATACTCTGAGCATGGTCATCTCTCTCTTTAGATTCATTTCGAGTAATCAGATAAAGGCTAATCCTTATCTTAATCTGAAAGGAAAAGAATCAAAATCCCTGCCCAAATCACTTTCTCTTAGTCCGCTCGAATGTACATGCATGCCCTGTACCTATGGACTAGTGAGATGGGTGGACTTCTTTGGTGGTCTTTTTCTTTTGGAACTTTCACAAACCTTGATCTCCATAAAATAATACATTTCAGTACACTTTGTACTTCCCTAGAAATTTTATAATTTTAGGAGTCTATGATAGAGATCTTATCTCTATCTTGAAAGAGCCAGAAACTAGATTTATCTTCTACTTTCAACAGAAAGGAGAGGAATCTTCAGATGTTCTGAAGTTAACTTATTCTTTTATAGTCCTTTTCAAATACAAATATACTTTATTTGTATTTTCCAGGACTTAGCTAAAGAATTGAACTTAGCAAAGTGGGTCTAGTGAGTATGTACCAAAACATGCTCAATAAAATGAGGAGAAATACTATCTTCTCATTCCTTGGCAACTTAGGTGGACCGAATGACAATATACCCAATTTTGAAAGTTCATGTCTACAAGTAGATCCCTATCTTGATCATCTTTGGTTTTCCCTAGATTAATTCTCAAAATAGAGTTTAATCCTTTTGGAAGATTTGACATTCAAGACTTAGATCGAAATATGACTTTAGGAATTGGAATTATTAGGTAGACCATTCTCTTGGGTCTCTACCTTGCTCTTTGTAAGCCAGTTCTTTCCAATGAGAATCAGTATTAACTATCTTGAACCGACTCTGGTTCATACTCGAGATAGTTATGTATTCTAACCTCGAAGGTCATCAAAGCTTTGGAAAGAGAAATAGGGCTTACTAAACCAATTCCTTAAAATCCTCAAAATAATTGAGGAGTAATGCTTCATGGAAATACCTTCTAGATTTTCTATGGGATGGAGTTGAGATGATTCAAGTTTTGTAGCTTTAGTTCCAAGGACTCGCAAGAAAGATACCTGTTTTTAGGCATCATATCTCAGACCTTGCTAGGAACATTCTTGAATCACTTGTTCTCACCAAAGATTCAAAAGAACATCTTTTAGAGATCATTCTTTCATTCAAGGCTATTATACTTGAATAGGCTTGACTTTACCTTTGGAGTTTAACTTCGTAAACTCCCAAAATTCTTTACCCTCTTACTTATCCAAATTTATTGTTCCATATAAAACTTGGCTATGCATTTTATTAAGAAAAATGCATCTGCTTAAGAGGATAAAGGATAGCCTTTTCTAGGATAAATGTCATGTTCATTCTATTTACCCTTTTGTTCATACAGCTTGGTGTATTAAATTGGTTCAAGGAGGTACATTTCTACACCTCATAATGAACCTAAGACCTTAATCTAATTGGTCTTATCTTTAAGGCTTATCATGATGTTTCCTATCGAATCTTGAGCCTATTTTCTCTCTGGCCATCAGAGAAAATTCTCAACGGGAGTTAGTTCTCACTGTCCCATACCAGTGAATTCTTTCTCCAATCCGTAGAACAACATCCTTAACCTTTCCACATTTTTTGGCCTTATCTTTTCAATGTTCTCTGATCATTTACTATGATCATGAATTCCATCTTGGAACTCCTTGGCATCATTTTCATGAGAGCAAAGACTAAGGTTTCTAATGTCAATTAATTCAAAGGTCTATTTAGGTTGACCTTTGAACTTTACTTGGTATCAAACTATAAAAGGTTTTGATCTTTTTGACCAATGTAGGCCTCTTGGATTATCTAACCATAAAGGGTTGGATATATTTGACCAAGTTAGGTCACTTGGCTTTCTCAAAATTCCTCTAGCTAATTTAACATGAGATAAAATCAAGTCTTTTCTCCTTTAGATCACCTTTTTCAATGATATTTACCCATGGGATTTTCTTGGGATCTTCAACTCATACCTTCATGAGTTGATATCCTAGCTTAAGTCTTCAATATCACGTTGATGTTCTTAAAACCATTAACTATTTTAAGGGATCAACAATTATATGTCACCCTGTTGACTTAAGCGAGTTATCATGCTTAGTGATCCAAACTTTGGATCCATCTTTATCCATTCTCAAATACCCTACTCTGAATATGCTTCAAATCTTTGGCTTGATTTACTTGCCAAAATGAAATTCTTTAATGAATTCCCTTCTTGCATATCTGGTTCTTATTTTGTTTGAGATTTAACTCAAACACACTTAGGTACTTGGACATCCAATGTACTCCTTAACTTTCACGAAAGAGTTAAGGAATATCTTTTGCTTTAGAAGTATCATATTGATGATACCCTTTCTTCCCCCCTTTAAAGAGTTTTCATCCTCAAAAATTAGAGGAAATTGATGTTCTTTTAATTTCCTATCCAAATGGGAGGTTCATTTATGCTAAATCCTTGATTGAAAAAGCTCTCCAATATCCTTGAGCTTAAGCTTCCATTATCCTTAAGTTCAGTGTCCCATACCACTGAACCTACTTAAGTGACATTGTAAACCTAGATGTCCCATACCATCCGATTTACAATCTCACCTTAGTGTAGACAACTTTAGCTTTTACTCAAGGATAAAATTCCATACATTTTAGTCTTATCAAATATAATCAAAATCTTTGTAAGTTACATTCTTACAGAGTCTTGATTTGTCCTTTGAGAAGACTTTGAAAATTGAGCTTTCATTGAACTATTTCCTTGATTAGATGCAATCAAAGTTATCTTTGTTTATGTCATTTGATAATAGAGCTAGTATTCTCATACTAGATATCATCTATTGACATAAGTAGGCATTTGTATCAAAGGATATAGTCAATCATAAGCTTTTCTAAATGGTTACCTTTTTAACCATCTTTATAAATTGCTTCTTACTCATAGAGCACATTTTAGAGTAGAGGTATTAAGGGTTTCTTTCAACCCTTTAATCTTCCTCTTCTCTAGATATGCTTAATGAGTTACAAATCTTCATTCTTGAAGCAATTTTCTCAAATCTCCAAATGGATCCTACCTCTTGTCAATGAACGAAGAAGCTTATCGGGGAAGAAATGAACGCTTAAAAGAGTAAAATGGTTCAATCATTTTTTCTCTAATATGTCATTTTACGACATTCTCTTCCCCCTTTTAGTGTGATCATTGTCCTCAATGATCAGATGATTAAGTTCCTATGAACTTCTTAACATCATTCACAATGGAAAATTACCCTATGTGTGTAGGGTCTCATATAGGCTTCTCATTTCTCTTTTGGATGTCATTCAATCCAAATTCTTATTACCACTATCTTATGGTGAACATCGCTTAGTCTGTAACCTAAATCCTTGGCCTTGGTAATCAGGCATACCATGGGTATTATGGAACTTGGGGGTCCATACGTAGGACTCGAAGCTTAAAGTTCTTCTTCCTAAGTTAAATTTTTTTGGCTTTTGAATTAAGCCAACATATAAAAAGCATAAAAGCTAATGGGCATTGAGTCTGATAATCTCATCACAGCATTAAACTTTTATGCTTCTGACTTCATATGAAGAAGTCATTTTTCTATCTTAAAACCTTAAGCTTACAATACTTGATTTCTCTCTCCTGTCCCATTAACCCATGCATATGTGATTCAATTCATGCATCATAGTGTATGCCAAAAATATTTACATCTTTTCTTGAAAAATGTTTAGCATGCGTGAGGTCCGAAAATTAAACCCCTATTTAAAGCATGCATGAATTCACATTTTTTGAACTCCATTTAGTGCATGAATACATGGTGGTGCCATCCATTCATGTTCATGCCTTGCTATAATCAACATTCCATGCCCATTTTATAACAAGCTTCATGTGGTGAGTCACTTGCATGCTTAGAAACCACTTTGTACTCCTTTGTGCCTATAGTGCATCACCTTAACGATTCGATCTATGCACGATTCCATGAACATGTAGATTTCACCTACTCATTTAAAATGCATCACTACATGCATTATTTTTTGCACGAAAACATAAAATAAGCAAAAAAGTCAAATAGTACTTATCTTCATCATAGCTTCGTTCATCCCTTGATTCTTGCATGGTGAGGTTACATTCGATGTTGCTAGCTTGGTCCATAATGACTTCTCAATCTCCAATATTTGGTTAGGCATCCTTTATCGAGCATTTTACATACTCACTTGTATGTCCAACAATACATTTAACCTTACCTATATTGTAAGGAAACCTAAATATGTACTTCTACTCATATATGAAACTCCTTGTTGCCTACGACCTCACATATGAAATGAGTTTAGTGCATATTCAAGGCACTTAAATAAATTCTTTTCCCCATTCTATGATAATAAAAATTACCATATGGATTATAACTCATGCAGCTTAAGAAAAGTTTGCATCTATAATTGATACATTTTCTATCTTACAATCGCTCAATCAACCTCTGTTTCACACATTACGTGTGTTGACAGCCGGCGTCCGTCCTGTGCTCTGTAAGCACCCTGCCTTGGCGGCTAGCCGATGAATCTGAATGGTCTCATGGGCAGGCCCTGCTCCACTCCTTTTGGGATGAACAACAGCTATCGTATGACGAACAACGTTAATAGCTCAGAAACCAAGGTTGCTCGTAGCTCCTCACGAACAACGTCAATAAAGGTCCCATGAATTTGAATGATAAAGCTCTGAGTACCAATGTTGTGAAACTATCTTCCACAAGCAAATAAATCAACTAGCAAGACCATACTCCTAAGAGAGAGCACATATCCACCCATCCTTCCAGCCAAGTGTCCCTCATGTGGACACTTTCCAAAGGGTGATCACATGCCTTCTAATTTCCCAAGGTCTATCACATGCCTTCTAAATCAAATGAGGATTCTTCTCTCACGTACACACAAGGTGGCTCCTAGAGAAGCTTCTCCCAAGACTAAGGTTCCCACACCTTAGGATAAATCAAGCCTAAGGTTCTAACCATTCAATTGGGAGCTCATATGAATAAATACCTCAAGGGTTAAAAACAAGGGTTTCACCCAAAGGTTCAAGGCATGTTCCAAGGGTAATTCAAGGGCTAGAACAAAGCAAACATACATCATATTCTAACCTTTAGAATCCATATGTTTAACCTTCTGAACCCATGAATTATACAACAAAGACAAAGAGGTACGCAGATGGAAGTGTGTCTAGGTATAAAGCTAGACTTGTTGGGAAAGGGTTTGCTCAGACATATGGAATAGACTATGATGAGACTTATAGTCCTGTGGCAAAGATGACAACCACCACGACACTCATAGCCATTGCTGCATGTAAAGGTTGGAAACTATGTCAATTAGATGTGAAGAATGCTTTTCTTAATGGTTATATTTTAGATGATGTTTTCATGGAGCAACAACAACGATTCAGAGATGAAAGGTATCCAGATCATGTATGTAAGCTCAAGAGAGCTTTGTATGGTTTGAAGCAGGCCCCAAGGGCATGGAATTATAGACTTGTGAAGTTCTTGAAGGAACTTGGTTTTCAAGTATCTAAAGCAGATAGTAGCTTGCTTGTCAAAGCAAGTGATGATGGATTCATTTACATGTGCACATATGTTGATGATATAATTCTTACAGGTATAGATGAAAAGGGCATACAAAGTCTAAAGAAGCAAATGGAGAAAGAGTTCAAGATCAGTGACTTGGGAGACTTGTCATATTTCTTGGGCATGGAGATCTCATACACTCAACATGGAGTGTATGTAACTTAAGAAAGGTATTTGAAGAACTTGTTGATAAAGTTTAAAATGGAAGATTGCAGTGTAGCACCTACTCCAATGGAGGTGAATAAAAAATTGAGCAGATATGAAGGAGAAGAATTCAAGGATATGAAATTGTATCAAAGTCTAGTTGGTAGTCTTATCTATGCTACATTAACTAGGCCAGATTTGTCATATGCAGTTGGAGTGTTGTCTCAATTCATGCA
The DNA here is from genome assembly GCA_020310875.1 of Ceratopteris richardii. Classification (NCBI taxonomy): domain Eukaryota; kingdom Viridiplantae; phylum Streptophyta; class Polypodiopsida; order Polypodiales; family Pteridaceae; genus Ceratopteris; species Ceratopteris richardii. The sequence goes on from CM035411.1 coordinate 203,068,848, forward strand.
TTGTCCTAGAAAAGATCATTGGGTTGCAGGACAAAGGGTGTTGAGGTACATTAAGGGTACACTCAAAGAAGGTTTGTATTATGGTTTTACATTAGATACAAACATCAAGATAATGTGATATAGATTGGGCAGGAAATCCTAATGATAGGAGATCAACATATGGATACTTGTGTTTTCTGGGAGATAAGTTAATCTCTTGGTGTTCCAAGAAGCAACACACAGTTGCTTTATCATCTACAAAGGCAGAGTATAAAGGTATGGTTGAAGCTGCAAAGGAATTCATATGTCTAAAGACTCTCATGAAGAGTTTTGAAAGCATTCAGAGTACACCCACTATTCAAGGAGATAACATGAGTTCATTGTATCTAGATGCTAACCCTCTTTTTCATGCCAGGACTAAGAGAGAAGGTGATTGATAAGGAGATTGAAGTTATAAATAATTCAACAAAAGATCAGATTGCAGATATGCTAACCAAAAGCTTGGTTGGACCAAAGCTACAGAGATTCAAAGACATGGCAGGTATAAAGAAGATAGAGAAAACCTCAATTGATGATCGAGAGGGAGTTGTTGGTGCAAGTCAACCACCAATTGATGTTTTGGAAAAAGACCTGAAGTCAAAGAA
>CM035411.1:203079470-203131970 GCA_020310875.1 Ceratopteris richardii
TAATATCTTTGAGTTCTTCTCCTTCATGTGCACTGAGTTTGTGATTGACCTCCATAGGAATGTTTGAGACTTTAGCTTCCTGCAAATTAAACTTCTTGACCATGTCCTGAATGTACTTCTTCTGAGTAATAAAGATACCTGAATTTGTATAGATCAATTCAAGTCCTAGGAAGTACTTCAATAATCCAAGATCATTGATCTTGAATTCCTTCATCATCTGTCCTTTGATGTGTCTAATTCCCTGAACATCACTTCCTGTAATAATGATGTCATCAACATAGACACACAAGTATATTACCTCTGAATTGTTCCTCTTTATAAACAATGAAGTATCTGCTTTACTCATCACAAATCCTTGATCTAGGAGATAGGTTGTCAATCTGTAATTCCATGCTCTAGGTGCCTGCTTCAATCCATATAGAGCCTTCTTCAATTTACACACATGATTTACCTTATTGGGATCCTCATAGCCAGGTGGTTGTGACATGTAGACTTCTTCAGATATCCATCCATTCAAGAATGCATTCTTCACATCCAATTGGTACATGTTCCAATTCTTGGATGCTGCTACACTCACCATAATTCTGATAGTTGGCATTTTTGCCACAGGAGAAAATGTCTCCTCATAATCAATGCCTTGGGTTTGTGCAAAGCCCTTGGCTACTAACCTAGCTTTGTACCTGCTTATTGTACCATCTGAGTTCCTTTTGAGTTTGTAGATCCATCTGGATCCTATCACTTTCATGGAGTCCTTCTTGGGTACCAAGTCCCAAGTATCACTCTCCTTGAGAGCCTCCATTTCTTCATCCATTGCTTCCTTCCATTCTGGTTTAGTGATTGCTTCTTCAAATGTACCTGGTTCTTCATTCAAGATATCCTTTGCAAGATATACAGAGTGCTTGGTTACAAGTGAAGTATCATACCCATACCTAATAGGTTTCTTCTTTTCTCTTTGAGATCTCCTCATAGCTTGAGTTGAGGATTCTGGATTGTCTTCTAGTTGCTTCATCTTCATCTTCCCTTTGGATTTCCAAGCCTTGAATTCTTCAATGTTGATGGTGTCTTCATCATCTGAGCTTGTGTCTTCTTTCTGTATTGGTTCTTCTCTGATAAGTTTGGGAAAGTCTTCTTCCATATCATAAGGTAGGCTAACTTTCCTGCACTCATTTTCATACCATGAATCATTCTCATCAAATATGACATCTCTGCTTACCTTGAAGCCTTTGTTTGAGGGGTTATAGAACCTGTATCCTTTCTGATTCAAATCATAACCAATGAAGATACATTTTTCAGCTTTAGGGTCTAGCTTTCCCCTTACCTGTGAGGGAATATGCACATATGCAACACAACCAAAGATTTTGCAATGATCTAGAGATGGTCTCTTACCATGCCAAGCCTCATAGGGTGTCATTCCATCAAGTGTCTTTGATGGCAACCTGTTGATTAAGTATGTGGCAGTAGATACACTCTCTGCCCAAAGATAATTTGGCAATTTCTTTTCATTTAGCATAGACCTAGCTGTCTCTACAATGAGTCTATTCCTTCTTTCAGCTACCCCATTTTGTTCAGGTGAGTACCTTGTAGTAATCTCCCTCTTGATGCCTCTTTCCTGCAAGAAATCTTCAAAGTCATTGGAGAAGTATTCTCCACCACCATCTGACCTTAGCTTCTTCAAATGTCTACCTGTTTGATTTTCAACTAATGCAAGATACCTTTTGAAACAATTAAATACTTCATCTTTATGTTTCATGAAGTATAGAACAGTCCACCTGCTATAATCATCAATAAAGGACACATAGTACCTTGATCCAGATATGGATGGCTCCTTGCTAGGTCCCCAAACATCTGTATGTACCAATTCCAAATAATCTTCATGCATAAAACCTTTCTTGGTATAGGGCAATCTGTGTGACTTACCAAATTGACAAGCCCCACACTTGTATATCATGTGTTGCTTGGATACATTAGGTATCCCAAGCACACATTGATCCCTACTCATTTGTTTTATGGTCCTCTCTCCAATGTGACCTAATCTCTTGTGCCAAATCTCCAATTCTGATAGGGTTTGGTCTTTATAATTGTACAAAGCAATATTCTTAATGTCTTCAAGTTCAAAGGTAAACAATCTACCTGATTTCTCTCCCTTGGCTATCCTTCTGAATCCATGTCTTGGATCCTCCACATATGCACCATGTTGAGTGAACCTGACCTGTAGACCTTTTTCCACAATCTGACCTACACTCATCAGATTCTTGGTGATTGTTGGAACATACAACACTCTGCTTAGTAAATTTTGATTACCATCACTTGTTTTGACATTGCCTACTTTAACAACTGAATGTTTAGTGTCATCACCTGTCTGCACTTGGTGCTTGCCTTTGGGTTCTTCCAAATCAGAGAGTAAGGCAACATTCCCAGCTACATGGTTAGAGCAACCTGAGTCAATATAGAACAAATGATCATCATTGATACCTGATTTAGATGTCATGTTCATAATCAACAAGGAATCATCTTGATCCTCTGCATAATTGTTGTAATCCTTTCTGTTCCTGTATCCTCCTTGATAATTGCCATTGTGATTGTAGCTATTGTTGTAGTTATTGTTGTAATTATTGTTATAGCCATGGTAGCCTTGAGATTGATTGAATCTGCCTCTGCCTTGGGAGTATCCTCCTCTTTGGTGACCTCTTCCTCTTTGGTTCTTATAATTTTTGTAGCATTCATCTGTAGTATGGTTAGACAAGCCACAAATATTGCATGGAGATTGATTATAGGGTCTCCCCCTACCTGACTTACCTCCTCTGCCCCTACCTCTAGATGATCTACCTCTCCCTGCATAGTTTGCTTGGGAGGTGGATCCTTCTTCATCAACTCTCTTACTTTTACCCTTGTCTTTAGACTTCTTATCTGTATATAGGGCAGAGGGATTGTTACCTTTTGATTGCTCTCCATTCTTTGTGATCTTTGCTTCATGTGTAAAGAGTTGTCCAATCAGAGTTGTTAGATCAGGTGCTTGGATGTCCATGTACAAGTCCATTGCAGTGGTAAAGCTCTCCCACTTGTTATCTGCTTTGAGTCCATTGATCACTTGTCTGACTATTTGCTCTTCCTCAATTTCTTCTCCAACACTTGCAAGTTGATCTGCAATGTCTTTGACTTTGGTGACAAAATCTGAGACACATTGTTTTGATTGCTTCCTAAGAGTTGTAAACTCAATCCATAGCTGATTCTTTCTGGCCCTTGTGCTTGATGAGAAGTATGTTGACAAGGTTTCCCAAGTCTCTTGGGAAGTCTTACAGTTCCTTACATGAGGTAGAAGGAAATCAGAGATAGAGTTTAGAAGATATGACCTTGCCAAGGCATCTTTTGCACACCATTGGTTGAGGTTCTCATGTTCATCCTTTGTAGGTAGGCCTCTGGTCTTGAATGAGGGCAACTCCTCATCTCCTGAAATGTATCCATACAAGCTTCTCCCTTGTAGATAGGTCTTCATTCTCAATGACCAAGCCTGGTAATTATTTCTGTCCAATTTGTCAATGAAGGAAGGGAAACCATCACCCATGATTACCTTATTTGCTCTGATACCACTGTTGGAAGTGATGGCTGGGTACAATCAGAAGATCAAGCTGGTGCTGCAAAACCTGCTATACACCTGCCCTCCTTTTTCTTCAGATATACTTAGTAGACTCCTTGAGCTTCCAAATTCTCTCAGAAATGCCTCTGGAAGAGTGACACATACCCGCGACTTTTCTCCATAGTTTTTATAAGTATTGATTGGTCATTTGAATTTGAAATTCAAATTGAAGCTCCCTAAAATTTCTCCACTAAACTTAGGGAGATATTCCCTCAATCAAATCATCTACTTTTCCACGACTTTCTCGAGTAGGTGTGATTACAAGAGTGGTTGAAGTCATATAGACTTTTACATGAGATAAAAAGTAATAACCAATTAAGCATTGGTTCCTATGGTTCAAAGTTCATGTAAATATATCCTTCAAGGGTTCAAGCTTTAGTTCCTCCAAGGTTCCAATGTCCAAGCCAATGTGTGTAGGCTTGTTTTGCACCAACAAGATAGATAGAATGATAGATAGATAGATAGATAGATAGATAGATAGATAGATAGATAGATAGATAGATAGATAGATAGATAGATACAGAGAGAGAGAGATAGAGTGATAGATAGATATATATATACAAATAGATACATAGATAGATAGATACACACTGATAGATAGATAGATAGATAGATAGATAGATAGATAGATAGATAGATAGATAGATAGATAGATAGATAGATAGATAGATAGATAGATAGATAGATAGATAGATAGATAGATAGATAGATAGATAGACAGATAGACAGATAGATAGATAGATTGATTGATATATAGATAAATGGAAATATATATATATATATATATATATATATATATATATATATATATATATATATATATATATATATATATATATATATAGGTAGGTAGGCAGATAGGTAGATAGATAGATAGATACATAGATAGATAGAAACATAGATAGATAGATAGATAGATAGATAGATAGATAGATAGATAGATAGATAGATAGATAGATAGATAGATAGATAGATATATAGATAGATAGATAGATAGATAGATAGATAGATAGATAGAAAGATAGCTAGATAGATAGATAGCTAGATAGATAGATAGATAGATAGATAGATAGATAGATAGATAGATAGATAGATAGATAGATAGATAGATAGATAGATAGATAGATAGATAGATAGATAGATAGATAAGTAGATAGATAGATAGATAGATAGATAGATAGATAGATAGATAGATAGATAGATAGATAGATAGATAGATAGATAGATAGATAGATAGATAGATAGATAGATAGATAGATAGATAGATAGAAAGATAGATAGATAGATAGATAGATAGATAGATAGATAGATAGATAGATAGGTAGATAGGTAGGTAGGTAGGTAGGTAGGTAGGTAGGTAGGTATGTATGTATGTGTATATATATATATATATATATATATATATATATATATATATATATATATATATATATATATATATATATATATATATATATATATATATATATAGATAAATAGATAGATAGATAGATAGATAGATAGATAGATAGATAGATAGATAGATAGATAGATAGATAGATAGATAGATAGATAGATAGATAGATCGATATGTCCTCCTTCTTCATTAGTAGACTCCCCTTTGCTTGGTGTGTTCTTTTGAACTTGATCCAGCAACTCGCCTTCCTTCAAGCTCCTTCCATGGTTTCCCTTGGTCCTCCTTGAATGGTTTTGTATATAAAAAGAAAGCTATGATACCATTGATGTGAGAATTAGCAACTTCCCTATACAGCCTTCAAGCAATGGTGGCCTCACAGGCACACTTACAAAAACTTTGTTCACTGAAATAATTGAATCTATGAGATCTTGAGAATTCAACCCAAGAGCTTTTGCACACATAAGTTCAACTTAGAGACCTTGCTAATACAAGTTATTTCACTCAAAATGGCTACTCCCACTGGGAGAACCAATGCCTCCAAGACAAACAAGTTTATGTGTTGGAGTTTGAGGTCTACAAAAGCACGCGAACAGTAAACGGAAGAAGAAGAAGCTTGGAGCACAACACACAATAATGAATGCATTACCAAGAGAATGTACAAAGATAAGTAACCCATTAGGGTTATAGGCATATATACAAGCCGAGGGAAAAAAAAACCTCCTAAAGAGGGAAAAGAGTGCCCCGATAGTCTTCATGTGTTCACACATATCACTACTTAAATATATCAAGAGATCCCCCTGAGAGTGATGTGATGAACAAGGAGCTTTCACTCATGGATAAGGAAGTGCCAAGCTATGTGGCATCAATCCACAAAAGGAAGTAAGCCCAAAGCTTTGCGGAAAGCTTCAAACTTCTCCCTACGTAGAGCCTTTGTGAAAAGGTTTGCAATGTTCTATGTGGGTGCATATGCCAAACTCATCTCTCCAACACAGAATCTCTCCCTGACATAATGATAATGCACCTCAATTAGCTTAGTGTGAGCATGGAACACATGGTTCCTTGCTGCTGCCAATGCCCTATGACTATTGGTGAAGATGGTGGTGGCAGAGGACCCAAATCAGCCATAAGGATTCTAAGACACACACTCAACAATTGCTAAGAAAGCTGCCCTATACTTAGCCTCGAAACTAGAAGTGGCCATAGTACGCTGCTTCTTTCTCAACCAAGATATGTATGAGGTACCAAGAATGAAGCAAAAACCACTGCTGGACACATGTATTATAGAAACCAATCTAGCCACAGTTAGAAAAAGCATGTAAATATGGCGATAGTGATCCCCCATTGGGATAAAACAATCCAAGTAGCCAGATACCACTCAAGTAGCAAAAGATGCACTTAACTGCCTACCAATGCTTGACACCTAGACAATGCATAAACTTGCTCATCTATGAGACAAAAAACTAAATATCAGGTCGAGTAATGCATAAGTAAATCAAGCATCCAATAGCCTACTGATAGAGAACAACATCAAATGCATCTCCAACATCATGAAGACTCAACCATAAACCTATTTCCATACGAGTGGCAATAGGTTTGTATTCTTCAACGCCAAAATGCTGCAATAATGTGTCAATATATTTTGTTTGACACAAAGCTATTCTACCATCAACTTGCATAAACAGAATGCCCAAATAATGATGCAAATGCCCCAAATCTGACATCTCAAATGAGGCATGCAAATCAGCCTTAAAATCAGAAATATGCTTTTCATGAAGACTAGTAAGCAACATGTCATCAACATAGACAATAATGATAAGAAGCACATCATTTGCATGCTTAACATATAAGGTGCTCTTAGTTGGACTGTTCTTAAAACCATGTGCAATCAGGTAGGCATGTATCTTTTCATACCAAGCACATGGTGCTTGCTTCAAACCATATAATGCCTTTTTCAACCTACACACTTTATTTTCATGCCCTTTTTGCACAAAACCATGGGGTTGAAAAAATACACTTCTTCATGCTAGTCACCATTCGAATGCAATTTTAATGTCCAAATGATGTATGTTCCAACCATGATGAGCTACAAGTGCACAATGCTACAAACAGTAGTCATTCGACATGTAGGAGCAAATGTATCATCAAAATAAATGCCTCTTTCTTGAGCATAACCCTTTGCAACAAGCCTAGCCTTATACATGTCAATTGTTCCATTAGACGTACACTTCAGCTTGTATACCCACTTAGTGCCAATGGCCTTCTTGCTATGAGGCAAGTCACATAAAGACTAGGTACCATTTTTCCTAATAGCATCATATTCTGATTGCATAACAGGCAAAAAAAAATTTAATTTTGTGCTTCATCAAAGGAAACATTCTCACTCTCATCACAAAGACTAGAGGCAGCCATAACATAGCAACTTGATGCAAAAGAAGCACTATGAGAACTTGAACGAGTACGATATGACAGAGGTGCATCTAATTTGCTATCTTGCAAAGTATGCACCAACCATTTAAGCATAGTTTTTTCCTCCTCTAAATTAGTTCTCTCATCAATAAGTGCATCATGTAAATTTGCATAAAAAATGGAATGATCTGCATTATCATGTGAAACCTATAAAGGCTGAGAAATTTCCTCATTTCAACCAGCACTAGTCTAGCCATATGTAAACAGAGGTAGCAAAGTATCATGCACATCTTTGGAGTTAGCTCATGTCTCCTTAATACATGAAAGTAATGGCTAAATAGCATCTTCCACAAAAACAACATAATGACTAACCAAAATGCATTTAGTTTGTGGATGATACAGATGATATCCTTTGCTTTCATAACTATACCCACCAAAAATACATTTCATTGCTTTATCATCCAATTTCTTGCATTGTTGTTCATGCACTAATGCATATGCTAGATAACCAAAGGCACACAAGTGATCAAGTGATGGCTTGCGACTATGTGAAGCCTCATATGGAGTGATAGATTGCAATGATTTAGTGGGACAACTATTAAGTATATTTGTTGCACACATAATAGCCTCAAGCCAGAAACTATGGTAGAACCTGACTCTTGACCATACACCTTGTCATCTCCATGAGTGACATATTATTCATTTAGCAACTCCATTTTTTTGAGGTCTATACTGCACTCTACACTAATGCTTTATCCCACATTCAACCAAAAATGCATTAAAATCAGAAGACATATACCCCCCCTCTTGATCAGAATGGAGGGTGTGCATTTTACATGCTGATAGATTTTCAACCAAAACCAAAACTTGTTTGAAGTAGATAAACACTTTGGACTTTACTTTCAGTGGATACACCCATGCATGCCTAGAAAAATCATCAATTAAAGTCACAAAGTAAAGGTAGTTCCCAAAAGAAGGAGTCTGCATAGGACCACAGACATCATTGTGAACAAGCTGCAATGTTTGAGTAGCTCGAATTGAACCATCTTTTGGGAAGGAGGAACATTGCATTTTTCCAAAAATACAGCCTTCACAGAGATGTTTACCAGGTGCCTCAAGTTTGGGCAGAGAGGACACCATTTTAGATTTTTGTAGTCATAACAAACTAGCAAAATTTAGATGACCAAAGTGTGCATGCCAAAGCTTTGCATCTAACATAGCCTGAGAGTATTGAGCTATACATGTCAAATCATTCATAGATTTTGCATAATCTATGAGCTTATATATCCCATGACATAAAGCGTTAGAAGCAATAATAATGTCACCATTTGACAGATCATGAACTATACATTTGTGATCAACAAATTTCACAACCAAGAAAATCTTGGTTAATGTTGAAACTGATAATAGTTTTTTCTTTATCCCTAGCACAAATAAAGCATCTGACAATGTAAAAGAACTACCATCAGTAGTAGTTAGAATGATCTTATCAACTCCCATGATAGGATAAGAGGAGTTGTTGGCACATGGGACAGTATTCCCTATAGGGGTAGGCTCAAGTGAAGTGAAGAAACTACTTTGTGAGGTAATATGTTTGGTTGCCCCACTATCAACGAACCAAACATCTGAGTCTACTACAATCATACATTGTTCATGAAGATGGTTCATAACTACAAACAGTAGTAAATGTCCATTCTTCATTTTGCACAAGATTAGCTGACTCTGTTTTGGGTGTAGAGGTCTCTGCAACAATCATTCCAACCTCTTTCTTCTTTGCCTCTTTTGCATCAAGTTTTGAACAACTCTTTATGACATGATCATTTCCTTTACAGTATTTGCAAAACAATTTCTACTTTTCTGTTTTCTTCTTGTCTCTATTATCTTTCTTTGATTGTGTAGAATTAGTAGATTTTGGCTTACTAGTAGATGAGTTTTATTTAACTTTGATCTTTTGAGTAGCTAGGAAATCTTGATCTGCAACATGCATAATGAACCTACTCTACATCGACTTGTCTTCCTACAATAGAACAGAGACTAAATCCTCAAATGTTAAGGCATTTGGATTGCCTTTCTTAATCAATCAAAGAGTAGAAGCAAAACTCTGATATGAATCTAGAAGACCATTTAGAATAGTCTACATAAGTGAATTGTCAGGCAAGACTTCATCATAAAAAATGAGCTGCTCCTTCAAATATTTGATCTCTGTCAAAACCATGTTAATGGGAACTCCTTCATTCATGTGCTCACTCTCCAACTATGTTTGGAGGTAAGCAACACGAGCCTCATTCCTTGCCTGGTATAAAGTGGTAAGCGTATCCCAAGCCTCCTTTGCTATTCTGCAAGAGTGAATGTGAGGAATAATGGCACCTTTGATAGAAAAGGCTATCAATGCATGTTCTTGAGCTCTACCATCCCAAAAAAGTTGCTCTATAGTAGGTGCAATAGGAACTCCAACACAAGCAGGAACCTGAAGAATATCACCATCTTCAATGCCATCAACATTAGCTTTAGTAACTATATTTGCAGGTGTAATAGGATGTTATTCAATGCCCTATATAATATTCCACAATCCTTTTGCAACCAATACATGATGCATCATATAAGCCCATAATGGGTGATTGGTACCATCCAAATTATCCTCAATAGCCATCATAAGAAATACATCACTGCTTTTAGCCATGGCCATTGGCCAAAATACCCTGATGCAAAAAAATGACTATATCTCAAAAATTTGAATAGAACCACCCTGTCAAGTTCTATTAAACGTGTAGCAGATTTTGAGACGCTTATACTAGTGAACCAAAACTTGTATATATCTTTGGCACAAAAAGATGAAATCACCTGCACAAGTGTTGTGATAGTGCATTTTGAGGTCGAAACAAGCTCAGATTGCAATTTCAACACTCAATAGGGAAGCTATTTTGAACTCCTAATCGCCTTGAGTATGATCACCAATTTTCATGCGATTTTGAGAATGTGACTAGAGGGGTGTTGATGGCACCCTAGATGAAGCGGAGCCCTACTCTGATACCAATTGTTGGAGTTTTAGGTCTGCTAAAACACATGGACAACACAATCGAGAAGAAGAAGCTTGGAGCACAACACACAATACTGAATGTATTACCAAGAGAATGTATAAAGATAAGTAACCCATTAGGGTTATAGGCATATATACAAGTAGGGGAAAAAATATCCAAAAGAGGGAAAAAGTGTGTCGGCAGTCCTAGTATGTTCATATGCATCACTAACTAAATATATCAACATTATGGCCTTCTCTAGGCATAAAGAAATAGACACCTGCTCACTTCTACACCTTGTTCTCTCAAAACATGTAGAGAATTAAAAAGAGCTTTGAAGAAAAATTTAGAAGACTTGATTAGCTTTCCAAAAAACCAATATTACAAGAAATGAGTGAGATATGACAAGTGAAATCTACTCAACACATCAGAGCAATGTAGAACAATCACAAAGAATTTTGTGTGTTAGCTATGGAAACACAAACTTTATTCAAATCACTCAAGTAAGCAAGAAGAGGGTTTGCTTACTTAGGGACCCACTAGCTTGCTTTCCAAAACTCTCTAGGAGCACACAAATACACTAGATTCTTCATTCAAATAAGTTTGTGTGTACATATAGAGTTGAAAAGATTCCCTAAAAGTTAGGAATCATTTTTCCTAAATAATAGGTTGTTTATCATACCTAAGTGTGATTCAAGAATACAGATGTCGGGAGGGGGATTAAAATTCAAAATTGATCTTGATTCCTTGTGCTTTAAGTCTTGCTGTAGATAGCTCCAAGTGGCATCCATTTGATGGTCCAACTATGTACGAAGTTTGAAGCTTGAATTTCAACATGCATGCATGTTTTTCAACAGAGTCAAGTGTTGGAAAACCAATAACCATATCCTTGTTTTGCAAGAGCAAAATATTGAAGATCAAATGACCAAGCATGCCATAACTCCATAACAACCATAGAAGAAATATGTGTAAGAAATGCATTTGTGGAAACTCTCTTATATGTATCCAAATGATACAAGCCATTGCATAATGTCCCTGACATCACAATAACACCACCATTGTTGAAATCATGAACCATACATTTGTTATCAGTAGTGTACATGAAATTCATCACTAGCAATAGTAAAATCAAATCAAGTTTTTCTTAATATCAAGTACATATGATACATTCTTGAGAGTAATAATACCTCCATTTGTAGCCGTAAGCTAATAGGATAAGAAAAATTGTTTGCACATACAACATGTCCTCCCTTCGGAACATCTTTCAAAGATCCAAAAAATATTTTGCATGAAATGATATGCTTTGAAGCACCACTATCCGAGTCAACCTCATTCATAATCATACATCTAGAGTGTGATAACATGTAACAATACATGCCCAAACATCTTGAGCAACATTAGCTTCATCATTCTTTACATTAGATGTATTCTCAACAATAGAGATGCCAAATTCTTTTTTATTTTCATTACACTTGGTAAGATTTATACATTCAGCAATGGTATGTCTAGCTTTTTGACAGTACTTGCATCTCTTCTTCTTTTGCATAGGCAATCAATGCATGAGCTTGGGCATCCTTTACATCCCATATAAGTTGTTCTTCATAGGTGGAGAAGAAATAGTCACTATACTTGAAAAAGATCCTGAATCTATGAAGATAGGTTGCATAGTAGAGTAACCATTGGGTCACTTGTCGACATCTACCACTATGTTCTAGAGTTTCTTTGCAATCAGAACATGTTTCTTCATGTAAGAAGGCATTGGTAGTTGGTCCCATCAATCTTATCTTTAGCTTGAAGCATGCCAAACAAGTCACTGCTTCTTGCCATTGCACCAAAGAACTCAAAAGTAGCAAGATATGAACTCCAACAAAGTCAAAATGGAAGCTAAAATGCAGCTCATAAAATATAACTCCGATGGTTAATTTTATTATGTGAATGGATTTGAAGGGGATAAAACCCCTACGCAATTGGTGGAAATGATCTGTGAGTGGTTTGCTTAGTACTTCTATGCTCCATAACTGATTTTCACTATTAAAAGTATGCATGACGATGATGTGAAAAAACATAGTAGGTTGAGATGGAGTTTAACTTGCTTTGCTAACATTTTTGGGTGTGTGAGTGAGTGAGGAAGCATGAATAAAAGTACACACAAGAAAGAATAAGGAGGTTAAAGCACACAAACAAAGGCTGGTTGGACGAGCTCTCTGTTGATAAATGATCGATAGTATGAGAATAGATGAAGTGATATTGATATGTGGATACCTAAGTACAATGTACGACCACATATGAGTATACCATATATACGTGGTTACATGGGGAAAAACTTCTAGCCAACACTAGAATACAAAACTCCTATGTATAAGGAACCACTTCACGTCAAAGCTACTCGAGGGGCACATAAGTGTAACAAGATACATAGATAGATAGATAGATAGATATCCCCCTTCATGTGCTTTGTTTTCCATTTGCGTTCTTATGATGGATTTTTGTCACATTTTTGTACATAAAGTTTTATACAAGATTCTTCGTTTTATACAAGATTCTTCGTTTTTGATTATTTGATTGATGTGCATGCGTTCATGGTTCAGCATTTTGTTACTGAGGTTTGGCATGATGTTATAGTCACATGATGTTATGATGTTTGGGAAGAATCTTCTCGAGGAAATTCATAAGTGAAGACCTAAAACTGAGTGAATCCGATATTTTATACGTGCTGTTTGTTCTCTTTTATGTCTATTATCGTTAGACTAAGTGTTTTTTATCTTTTCTCATGATTACAAGTTGTTTTGTGCTAACACTTTGTGGCTATTGATAGGTTGCAATCATTTTTTGGCTCTATAGAGAGCTATAAATTTGGTTTTTCAATATTTTTGCAACTTGTAGATCCTCTTGTTTGCTCATTTTGTATAAGTAACGAAGGATATACGACCATTTTTTGGAGTGGCTTTCTTTCTTGATCGCCTGCATGAGCCTGACTTGGAGTTGGAGATGATGATGAAAATGACTCATCTTTTTTATCATGGGTGTGATCAAAAGTATTTTTTATCGTGGGTGTGATCATTTTCTCTCTCTTTTTTTTTTTTATCATGGCTATGGTCATTTCCATTTTTAATAGTGGGAGTGGTCACTTCTCACACCACTTGGGGTTCATAGTTGGATGAAGAAGTTGAGAGTTGACATAGAAAGCTCGACAAGACATCTATCCATCATGTCTGCTTATGCCACCGATTGCAACTAGGACGAGGTCTAGGCCTCATAGATTTGACAAATTATAGTGAATCTCTACCATATACTGCACATTGACACTTTTTGGCTAGGTAACTTATGTGGTGGATTAGAAATTTTGCGGGTAAGTAACCCTGTGCTTGTAATTATTTGCTTTTTAAGTTGAGTTTTTTCTCCATTATAAAAAATCCCACTTTTCATTTTTGCTTTCACCTCTAGGGATATGATTAGGATCTAGGAGTGGGAGTGGAAGTGTATTACTTTTGAATAGTTTGTTGATTTTTTACCTTGAAGTAAAGCGGGATTTATTGTTTCAAGTTTCTTTGTGTTTCTTTCCATTTCCAGTTGTTGGGTTCTTCGAAAAGAATTTGGGTGGAGTAAGGCTGGGTTCACACAGCTCGGTGGCACACTTCGCTGCTCCACATGTCGTAAGTTTATTTGATAATAAAAATCAGGAAAAGGTCTGGGTCCACCATAGTTTGTGATGACCTCCCCCCCTCGAAACAGTTTTGTACCACCCTGACAACAGTTTTTCATTGGATTTTTACGTTGTCCAGCCAATAGCATCGCATGAAGATTTTATTTTTCACTTGCTCGTTCCGCTCTGTGTGAACTAAAGTGGGTTGACTTAGTGAAGAAATAAGAGGCACACAAGGATTGTAAGGCCGCTTTTGAGTAAAAAGCAGTCGTTTCGAAGATATAGTCCTCTTCATGGAGTTTCCACAGGGAGTTAAAGCAAAGCCAAATTTATCGATAAAAAGAAAATCTATTTTAAAGTCATTTGAAGATTAAGGGAAGGTGGGAGGTAGTTGGCAACACCGTAGAGCAAGCCTAAGCAGAATATTACTGCCTGAACAACAACTAGGAAATTGGATGATAAAGGAGTGAAATGTATTTTTGTTGGGTATAGTTTGAAAAGCAAAGGCTATTGTCTTTATCATCTACAAATTAAACACATCCTCCTTATTCGTGATGTTGCTTTTGTGGAAGATGCAGTTCATCAACTACTTTCATGTATCAAGCAGACATCAACTAGCTCAAAGGATGTGTATTACACTTTGCTACGTCTTCTTAGAAGTGGACAATCAAGTGGTAGTCCGAATGGGGCAATTTCGTAGCCTTTATGGGTTCCAAATTATAATGCAGATCATTCCATTTCTGATGCAGATTTACATGATTCACTTGTTGATGAGAGGGCTGACATAGAAGGGGCTAAAACTATGCCTATATGGCTGGTGAAAACTTCGAGAGATAGCAAATTAGATGCACCTTCGTCATATCATACCCGTCCAACCTCTCATAGTGCTTCATTTGTGCCAGATTGCTATGCAATGGCTATCTCTAGTCTTTGTGATGAGAATGAGCCTATTTCATGTGATGAATCACAAAATTCAAAAAATTAAATGGATACTATGCAAAGAGAATATGATGCTATTTATGAAGAATGGATCTTGTTCGTTATGTGATTTTCCTCCAAGCAAAAAGGATGTTGGCACTAAATGGGTATACAAGCTATAACGTAAGCCATATATAATGACAATTATGCAGCCAAAATAAAAGAAGAAATTAACATATTGATTGAAGCTTGATTTATCTATGAGATTGAGCATATTGAATGGTTCTCCCCCATGGTAGTAGTGCCCAAGAAGAATGGAAAGTTGTGGGTGTGTATTATCCTTAAAAATGTTAATGCCGCTATGATCAGAGATAGCTATCCACTTCCAATCACTGAACATTTATTGGAGCGTATTGCAAGCAAGGAAGTTTATAGTTCCCTTGATGGATTTTCAAGTTACAACCAAGTAGCCATTGCCCTAGAAGATCAACTTACTAATGGAATACGACTTTGAAGTGGTTACTAGCAAAGGTAGGGCCCACCTTAGGGCAGATCACTTTTCTTCCATCACTTCAGGAGAGTCATCACAAGGAATGTCTGATGAACTGCCCGATGCTTATCTGTTCAATTTAGAAGTTGTTCCTAGATGGTCAAATAAGTTGGTATCTGTCTTAACCTTTGGACCCACAAATAAGAATGTGAAAACAAACAAATTTGAAATTATAAAATCACAAAAATTATCAAATGTTGGTAGGAAGTATGTACAAACAAGATACAGAGGGTGCACTAGCTTGTTCTATCAAGTAGGATGAACATAGTAGTTGGTTGCAACAAGTCCATGAAGGATTCCTAGGAAATCACTATTTTAAACAGCGAACATTGCAGAATCTAAAATGTTTAGGAGTACTGTACTGGCATAGTATGGACGCAAAAATACACGAGAGGGTTAAGAATTTTCCACGATGCTTGAAGAGAACCCCAGTGCTATCCTTTATCATGTGTTGTTAATTCCAACATGGAGTGCTCCATTGGTAGAATGTAT
Source organism: Ceratopteris richardii (assembly GCA_020310875.1). NCBI lineage: Eukaryota > Viridiplantae > Streptophyta > Polypodiopsida > Polypodiales > Pteridaceae > Ceratopteris > Ceratopteris richardii. The sequence continues at coordinate 203,095,527 of CM035411.1, forward strand.
AAGATCTGGAACACTACCTAGCGAGGCTATTCTAACAAGAAAACAAAGCATGGAGCAAGAGGCTCATGACTATGCCTTAGTAGGAGAGAACCTATACCGAAGAGGCAAAGATGGTTACTTAAGACTATGCATTCACGAATCAGACTATTTGAAAATCACAGAAATTGCACATAGCGATGTTGCAGGTGGACACTTTGGTCCTGACCAAGTAATTAAGAATATTCTTTTCTCAGGAATTTGGTGGCCCACTCTTCATATGGATGCACATACCTATGTGAAGAGATGTGACACATGCCAATGTGCACAATATCTGATCTGAAAAGACAAGATGCTTTTGAGGCCAATGATGGGAGGATGCACATTCTCGAAGTGGGATATAGACTTTGTAGGTCCTATTAACCCCCCATCTAGAGAATCTCATGCAGAGTAAATTATTGTAGCCACATATTACCTTACAAAGTGGGTAGAAGTAAAAGCGACAACAAAGAAAGATGCTCAAACGATAGCCAAGTTCTTATTCGAGAACCTGTTCACCAGATACATGTTACCAATTGAGTTAGTAAGTGGTAGAGGTACATACTTCTTGAACGAAGTCATTGAAAACCTTCTCAAAGAATTCTTGGTGATACGTAAGAAGTCTCCCCCTATCATCTACAAGCTAAGGGACAAGCCAAGAGCACAAATAAGATCCTATGTAATGTATTGACAAAATTGGTAAGTAATAAATGCTCTGATTGGGATAAACAACTTCATCATGTTGTTTGGGCTTCTCGAGCTACCTACAAAACAATACTCAATGCTACCCCATTTCAGATGGTCTTCACACAAAATGTTGTGTTACCATTAGACTTCTTGATCCCAACTTTAAAAGTAGCACAAGGGCATGAGCAGGATGGACACGAGTTGTCCTCTAGGATATTTGATCTGGAATGCTTAGGTGAAACGAGGCTATGAGAGGCAACAAACATCTACGCTACAAAGATAAGACAAAAGGCATACTTCGATGCACACATGAAGGATAAAGGATTGAAAGAGGGAGACCTTGTGTTGACTTATACGCTAAATTAGCTTCCCATAAATTAGAAAAACAAGGATATGGACCCATGGTCATTAATAGAACTTCCACTAGCAGTGTGATTCATGGCCACTCTAGAAGGTGACATCTTACCAAGCTATATAAGTGGATGTCGTGTCAAGCTATATCAAGAAACTCTTATAGAGGATATGCTAATGAGATTCAACACTACTAAGAAGCGAAAGGAAGAAGAGCTAAGGGTTAGAGAAGAAGCACATGTAGAGGCTAGAGAGCGCATTAGGTGAAATAAGTTTAAGGTGACAAGGCCTAGATGTCGATCCCAATGCCCCAAGATATCACATGGCTATGTGCATCAAAAAGAGTACACATCCTAGCATCATAGCTAGACAACCATTCATCATGATTGAGCTTCATCATGATTGAGCTTCATCATGATTGAGCTAGGATGTGGTGCTACACATAAGACGATCAAAGCTCTAATTGACTTTGGAGCTGCCATAGCACAATTAGGTACTCATGTTGTAAAGGATTGGGAATGGATGTTAAGCCAGTAAAAGCTTACTTGGTGGGCTTGGGAGGCATGTGAACCCCTTGTATCAGCAAGGTGGAATTCCTATCCTCTTAAAGGATGTCTCTTTGATAGTAAAATTGCTAGTTTGCCATGATGAGGACATCACAAAACATATGATATTAGGGTAGGATTGGTTGTACGATCATGCAGTTGACTTAAGCCTAAGGCAACAATCACTTCAGGTTCGGGTTAGCAAACAATGCCTCACCTATTGATGGGCAGTTCATGCAAGTGGTGGCACCCCCTTCTCTTCCAAAAGTGTCAAATTAGAATTGGAACAATCAATTTTGCAGAGCATAGGAGGGCAACTACAACTAGATAGCAAGAAGGAAGCCTCCTTAGTGAAAAAAGCTAGTTACACAACTTCACTCCTTGTGCACAAGGACAAAAATTGAACCAAATTTCAAGCCTAAAAAAAATATGGATGATGAAAGGCAAGCAACCAACATTGTTGCCCCGAAAATTCCCATCTAGGCAAGCCAACCATGCCAAAAGAAGAACCAAGCAACTAGGACAAGCTCACCAAGAAGGTATTTGACAAATTTGGGTGCCTAAGGAATTCGTTGCAGATCAACAAGGGTGATTACACATGTGGGTACCCAAGGAATGTTCACATACACAAAACACTATGCTCTCCCTTACAAGAAAAGTCTCAACAAAGAAACCAAGAAGAGGCATGGGTCAGAACCAAGCACATAGATCAAAAGGAGATCAACTCACCTCTTTGGCAATAGTAAGAAGACAATCAATAATGATATGTGTTCGGAAGCACAAAGAACCAGTAGCCCCCATAGAACCAAACACCCAACCACGAGGGATACAAAATTTAAGAAACCATACAAAGATGAAGAGGCCAAAAGTGATATGTACATGATCAAACACTATTCTAAAATGGATCCCTATAAGGAGGAATGATCAGTTTTCATTCAACCATTGAATGATTGCATTATTTCGAGATCCAATGGATACATCCAAACAAAGATTGCATCAACATCTATAGGTAACATCCAACGCCTTCACGTGCAAAAAGCATGTAAAATTTGCATAACCCCATCTTTGCACCATTTAGGTCATGCATTTCCATAGTATGCATTAATATAGGGCCACATTAGAAGGCCCTGCATAGACACAGTTGAGAATCCCAGGCACATGAGACACATTTGACATATGTAAACTATTTTATTGATATTAACCACTTTCTTCTTGTTTTGTGACACTATTCCTAAAACAAGGGGGGACACGATGATCACTCAAAGAATCTCATCAGTGAACCATCAACAAGGACATCATTCAACAATGAAAGACAAGCCAATGGTCAATCATCATGATGGGAGTACAACATGAAGAGATAAACATCGACCAACCTTTCACCATGGTAAGGATCCCCTACTTTGGCAACACCATAACAATGATAGATAAGGAAAGCCCATTGTCAGCATACCCTTGAGCAGTTAGCTCAAGAATTAATTTTTTGCACCATACTTCTAACAATGCATTCCACAAGTAAGCATGTGTAATAAAGTAAGTTCATGATCTAAGGGTTCTGTCGGTTCAGATTGATCTAAAATCGGACACTATTTGGTCACTTGTGTGTATGGCCAAAGATCTCAAGAATAGACTTAAGTATAAGTACATGTGCTCTTTAAACAAGTGATCCACTTAGCCTAGTGGTTAAGCCTCAACATTGTGAAGGGGGAGGCCTTGGGTTCAACCCCCATGGGGAGCATGAGAGCGTTTTTCCCAAGGCGCTCTAGAGCCTTCTAACTCAAGTTGATGTGAGTTAACTTGAGTCCACTGAGACTTAACTCAAGTGGTGAGTACACCAAACACCAGTCGAATCTAGTGGAAGGTACTAAAGTAGTGGTTGAGATCACTCCAACCACTAGTAGGCTCTAGTGGAAGATATTAAAGGAGTGGAGGAGATTGCACATGAACTTGTGGACTCTAGTTACATTTGGGGTCCTTGTTGATATAACTAATACCACAGGTCCAAGTTCCATAGGTCCAGGATCTACAACATAAATTTCAGCAATCTTCCAATATTGACAAAACATGAACATACCACACTTATTCATACAAATGATGAGACAAAGATAGAGAAAGATTAGACAACATGTGTAAAGTGTTACGTAAGCCACTGCTTACTCACACTATCATATATACAAATGTCAATTTACAATGTGGGGGTCAAAATCTCAACCACTCTATGTGAACAAAAATAGATGGATGAGTGTATGTACAGAATTTACAAGAATATTCAGATGTAGGGATAGAAATCTGAATATGTATGAGATGTATGAACTGATCGGTTGTAGAAGAGTGTATATGAGTGACAGAAAGAGGAAAGATCGATTGGAAACTGATATTCAGCAAACCCTAATCTGAATTTAGGCTATGGAAGACCCTAAATCACATGTGTGTGTGAAAGATCACATACTTAAAAAATTAGCATAGAATGCTAACATGTTGTTGCCAAAAATCCTCATACTCATGTGAACACACCTTCTCTAACACCTCATCTGAATGCATGTAGCATGCATGTACTGATTCTCCTTTAGATATGCCGAATAGGACTCCTCCTGATATGGATGCCACTGCCTCCATAAACTCCAAGTGGTACCTGTGTGCATAAAGAGAATATGTACCTGAATTCTTAACATAAGATGCAAATCTTATGTTAACCTCCATCCAATGTCTTTGAAGTACACCGAAATCTTCATGTAGAAGACAATCTTCAAATACATCATGTAGATGGTTGATCCACACCACCAAGCTATTGATGGGTAAGTTCTCTTCATAAGCAAGAGTGTGAGCACACTCTTCTCCAAGAAGAACTCCATAGTTGTTCCTCAACATGCTCCTATGTGTGCTAGAGCACCACCTCTATTGAGGAACCAAAGTTGGCGTTGCAATTGGTGTATGATACTAGATAATGAGCCAAGCATGTTCTTACATAGCTTTGTTTCTTTGTAAAAAGAATAACTCAAAAAACTACAATCGATCATGAATAGCCAAAAGCAAATGATCGTGGCATGATTTGAATTCGGCATTGTCCGAAGCTGTCCGTGAGTTTTATCCAAAACTATGCTTTTGAAAAGTTGACTTTTGTGATCTGCACCTTATTGAATTCGAACCTGGATGCGTGATATGAGAGGCATTTATGCTATCCAAGGTACCCACACCTTTTTGTTGTAGAGAAGCTACTAAAGATATCTACAGATCCTGTATCACCTTGAGCAATTTTCACCATTTGACCATGGGACCTTGAGCCATTGTTTTCCAACAATCCCCCCTTCAATCTCATAATGGTACAAACTGAATTGGATAAGAAACTTCATTCAGCTGTAAATTGTCACAAGCTTCAAACTTGTACTCCCGAATTGACGTTCAAATCTTTTTTTCAAAAGTCTTCTTCAAAACTGAATTTGACTTTCTTCAAAATTCAAAGACCTGAACTTGCTGAATATGAACCATAATACTTAAGAAAATATGCAAACTAGATATCCAATAGTGTACACATCAAGCAATCACTACATGACAACATATATAGCATGAACTGACTCTGAACCTGCTATCTCTTGTCTTCTCAAAATTGTAAGTATACATTAGGATCCACATATTTGCATTTACCTTACAAAAGGTTTCTCAACGCACTTCTACTATGTCATGTAAATACAGTAAACAAAATCAAGAATTGAATCCTAGGACCTGTGACTGACAACTCACAACTTAGTCTATTATGAACACTGGTGGTTCATCTCTGACTATACTCAACTCAACTCAACTCAACCCAACTCAACTCAACTCATGGGTCTCATCAAAATTTCATATCTATGATGTGATCTTGTCATCATCCTTGTTTTAACTGTAAGCCCTTCATAGCTCTTTCCTTCAGAATCTAGTATAAACATAAATGTGTGCACTTTTGAAACATACCTCTCTGAAATATCAAATTTCTCTTCAATAGAATTCTGGAACCTTCTCCTGAATAGGAACACCTAACAAAAACTTTCTCTAGACATTCTGCTTCTTCCTTCTTCTTACAAAGCTGGAACATAAAGAGAAACTAACAAAGGAAATATTCGAAAACCTGAAATAGGAATACCTGTAGGTATGACTCTATATTCTTTCATATATGGCTGAAAATAAATCTTCATGTTCCATCACCTCGTTGGATGATTTAACACTAGTATCCAAAATTCCTCAAATATATCAGACTTTATGAAATCTTGAACATTTGCCTTCTTTCAATGAATCTGATCTTCAGTGATCAGTACCTGTATCTTAAACAAAATCTCTGAACCCTTTTTATTAGCATTGTGCAGTTGCTAATAGCTTCCACTGTTTCTTCCTCAGCTTTCCATATTATAGCTGATCTATTACATGATAAAAAATCTTACTAAAAGCATTTTAGGATCCATAATATTTTGCAACATAACAAGTACCTTCTTCTATCTCACTGCAACACAAATCTGATAGAATCTGAATCTTTGACTTACTTCCTCCAATGCTAAGAAATTTTCAAAAAAAGGATAGAAATCTGAATCATAAATACTCAAGATCATACAAGATCATACAAGATCTATCTAGATCTATAAAGATCATACAAGATCTATCCAAGATCTTACAAGATCATATATCTCTATGACAAAATACGTGTGTAAAATCTGCTCTCATCAAACCTTCATGAATGAATGTTTGAATTACTACCTGAATTTCTCTAAGTGTTCATGCTTCTCACATAAAGTTGTAAAACTTTTCTTCAACTAAATCCTTCTCAAGAATCTGAAAATTCTACTGAAACATAAGTGGACAAACTCTCACCTTGAGAACTCCAAAAGCTGCAAGTTGATACTTCATATCTTCATATTCTTCCCAGGCAAAATGTGATAGTACCTGCTTGACTTTCTTTTGGTTGAAGTCGCTTCTCAATCAAGTGATGGGATCTAATGGAACACCTTTTTTAATACAAGCTTCTATCCAAAAAACAAGATAAACATAGAAAGTAGATTCTCCACCTGACTGGTACATCAAAAATCTGAATTTTTTTGAAGTTTTCTCAAGAGTTAGGTCAAGAAGAATCTCTGCAACTTGTTATATACAAGTAGCTTTGAATTGACACTCCAAGAATTCTTTGAGGGAACATATAGCTGCCTGCTCAAGAGCTTCAACATAACTCATACATATATGAGTCAAAACATATAAGCTTCCTTTCTTTCTCTCAATATAATTCTTTATCAAAACCTATGACCAAGTATCATGCAAAACAAGAAAGTGCTTCTTCTTTTACACAAGATGTTCTCAAAGACTTATCTTTGGGTGTAGAGGATAAAATAGGAAAAGTATATGGAAAATATGAGAGAAAAGGAAGTCTTACTTTCCCTTTGGAAATGTTGGATTTTCTTCTTCTGCATCTTTCTTCCACCTGATGATGATGTCAACATCTTCAAACTTCTCTTCCATTCCTTTTGTTCTCTTCATCTAGAAGTAGTAAGCACTCTTGAATTTTTCAAATGAATTTTTCTCTTCCTCTAGTGTTAAGAGTAAGAGATAAAACAAACATGGTATACAATGGAAGTGAATATAGAATCATGTTTTACCATCCCCTCATATCTGTTAATCAAAACTCTACTTCAAATGTGACTGATATGTCTGAATTCACCAACCTTTTGGCTGAATGCTGAATTACCTCTCTAGTCACCTCTCTAGTTACCTCTCTAGAGTATCTAGATCAAATTCTGTACCTGGATATCCAACCAACTTACAACACAAAATTGGTTGAAAACAAAACTCATCCCATCTCCAAATTTGTCTTCTTAGATAAGCTTTCTTAATATGAAAGAGATCTATCAAAAGTGTTTTGATGTAGCTAATGCTTTTACTTTCAAAAAATGAAAGTGTATAAAAGCAATCCTTCAAATCTCTTCATAACTGCTCTTCTAAGATATGACCTGCAAATGATAATTTGATATTAGAAACTAATACCTATGATTTGATGTTGATCTGGTTCCTTCATCTTCTCCAAACCATTGTTTTTCCTTGAATTTGAAGTAGCCTTCTCTTCATCAAGTCTGGGTCTTCAAACAATACTTTTGTAAAGTATTTTCATACTCTCTCCAAAAGTATTCGGTTGCTAACAGATTATCAACTTCATACTCCTTATTGATGAATAAACATGTGACTAAAGTGTCTAATTCTCAAATCTCTATTCATCTAGATTAAGTGAATATGTCAAATGTTAGAAGATGCTCTTAACTCATATGTTGTAAACTTGGAAGTTTGGGAACTTATGAACCTGGATGCTTTGATACCAAATGTTGGAAATTTAGTAGGCCCATAACTAATACTACAACATAGATTTCAACAATCTTCTAATATTGACAAAACATGAACATACCACATTTAATCATACAGATGATGAGACAAAGATAGAGAAAGATTAGACAACATGTGTAAAGTGTTATGTAAGGCACTGCTTACTCACACTATCATGTTGGTGCAGATCAATCACCAATTGAATGTTTGAAGACTAAAGAATAAAGGATGAGATCAATTCTTGAAGCTTGAAAGAAAGATACATTCAGAGTATGTGGGAATGTACACATATGTACATAGCTTACTTAGATCTTTGATTAGTCATAGACTTGTACAAATTTTTCTATAAATACCTTGAAAATGTCGAGGCGTGATATGAGAGCTTATGTATGAATAGATAGAAGTCAAGAATGAGGAATAGAGATGTCATGAGACATGTCAAAAGTTAGTTGAGTTTTCTCTCATCACTCAACTGTAACTTTCTGAGTAAATGAAGAAATATTGCGCCCGATCTTTTCGTGTCTGCTCCATCTGTGTTTGATCAATTGTAAAATCCTTTTGAGGATATCTAAGTTGGTAGTTAATGAGTCTGTGACCTGAGTTTCAGAGTCTAATTGCAAACAGGCTAGGAGAATTGTTAGTAGGAACATTCATATATGTTGAGTGTTCACAGTTCTCTGAAACAGGCGCAATTTTTGATCTTAATCTTTTGATCAGTTCTCACTCCATAGTTTAAAGTTTTGTGCAAGCAAGCACTTAATCTTTAAGTTGGAAGATGATCTACTCGTGGCTAGAAGCATTTGCTTAAACGGGTTTTGTACTGAGAGAATTGAAGTCAAGAAGTTAGGGGTGTCTAAATTGACTTCTCAGAAGTGCAGATTCAGACATAGGTAACTTGTGAAGTTGATTTCTCAAGTTATACTAAACCGTTTGAAGAACTTTAACTTGGAGGAGGTGCGCAATCTCTAGGCAACACTTCATACAAATTTTCATAGAAAACTTTAAAGATTTGATAAGTCAATGAGAAGAAATTGTGCAGCAGATTTTCTGTGCTTCATCTTCTTCACAGAATTTTTCAAGTTTTGATAAATTGGAGATTGGACCTCTAATTTGGTAAAGGTTTTGACTTACTTTTGATATAGAGGTGTTCTAAATTCAAGAGTAGGTTGTTCTTTTGGAGATTAACACTCTTCATCAGTGGTATCAGAGCAGGAGACATCAAAATCAAGAAAAGGAGGATCCCGACTGCTGCAGATTCAAGAATTTCAACAATTGAAGAGCTAGAAGGTGAAAGTTTGAAGGCAAAGCTTGAGGAGGAGACCATACGACATCAAGAAGGACAAAAGGAGTCTAATTCGAAGTAAAGGTACACATATTGTTCATAAAGGTTGAAGTTTTCAATACATAGGAGGACACAAGATGGGAGATTCTCTTCAGATAGAGAAATTGGATAGGGAAAACTATCCTGCATGGTCAATGAGGATGGAAGCTCATCTTATGAGCAAAGATTTAATAGCCTACATCACAGGTGAAGAGGAGAAGCCAAGTTTCAGAGATCCTAGTGTTCCAACTAGGGAAGAGTTAGCAGATTTGAAGAATTGGATGAAGAAAGATGCTCAAGCTAGGAGCATTATATATATGGCAGTCAATGATTACTTGTTGCCTCATATTCGAGGTCTTGAAAGTGCAACTGATATTTGGAATGCTTTGGAGGAGCATTTCCAGAATACTACAAAGTCAAGGAAGGCATCCTTATGGGCAGAGTTTACAACCTTCAAGAAGAAGGCTTCTCAATCTATTTCAGACTATGTAACAAGGATGAAAGACATTGCAGATGCATTAGGAGCTGTTGATGAAGACATTGAGGAGGATAAATTGGTAAGGCAAATTCTTACAGGCTTAAGAGGTGATGACAAATGGAAGCCATTCATTTTGTCTACAGAGTTATCACTTGATCATTTCATTCCTGATTTAAATCAGTTGCTAGGTCATATGCTAACATTTGAGCAGGATGTTAAAGGAGATAGTGACAAGAGTGCAGGTCATGCAATGTACTCAAAGGACAAGAAGAAGAATAGCAAAGGAAAGCAACAAGCAAATGAAGATGAAGGCACAACTAGTCAAGCCAACTTCCTAAGAGGTAGAGGAGGTGGCAAAGGTAGAGGAAGAGGCAGGAATAACAAAGATGGAGGCAAAGCTTGCTGGATTTGTGGTAAGACAAATCACTTAGCTAATGATTGTTGGCATAATACTCAAAATAATAATGGATATAATCAGAACTATAACTCTAGAGGAAGAGGAGGCAGAAATCAAAGAGGTAATTTCAGAGGCAGAGGTGGTAGGAGTTACTTTGGAAGAAATGCAGGTAGAGGATTCCAAAGTCAACAATACAACAACACCTACTACAATTATGCTTCAGATCAAAAGGAGGATTCAACATTAATAATGAATGCTACTTGTGAAAGTCAGAGTGAAGATCAGAGAGTCTTCTACATCGACTCAGGGTGTAGCAACCACCTCAGTGGTAATATATCTTTGATGACTGATTTAGAGAATAAGGTGTTTAATCATGTTGTTCAAACAGGTGACAACACAAAGCATAATGTGAAGTCAATTGGATCAGTGAAGGCTAAGGATGGTAGTACCTTATTGAGTAAGGTCTTGTATGTTCCTACAATTCCTAAGAATTTGATAAGTGTAGGACAAATTGTTGAAAAGGGATATGAAGTAAGGTTCACTAATGATGGAGTATATGTGGAAGACCCTAGTCAAGGGTATAAACAGATTGTTTCAGGGAAAAAAGAAGGAAGACTATTTACATTGAAGATTCAAGGCAATATTGGTCATGCTATGTTCACATATGGAGGACATAAGATCTCTGAGTTAGATCTTTGGCACAAGAGGCTTGGACATTTCAATGAAAGAGGTATTAAAGACATGATTAATAATGGTTCAGTGCTTGGATTGCCTAATGTTGCAGGTCAACATATGACATACAGATGTGAGGCATGTCAATTAGGTAAGGCTCATAAGAATTCTTACTCCAAGCATGGTTTCATGTACTCAGAGAAGCTTGAATTGATACACACAGATGTGTGGGGGCCATCAAAGGATTTCAGTATAAATGGGTCAAGGTATTATGTGATTTATGTTGATGATGCTACTAGATGGATCACTATTTATGTGATCAAAGATAAGTCAGAAGTGTTTAACACATTTAAACACTATCATGCATATGCAGAAAGAATTACAGGTCATAAGTTGAAGAGACTAAGGTCAGATGGAGGGGGAGAGTATTTCTCTAATGAGTTCAGTGATTACTTGTGGAATGCAGGTATAAAAAGGGAAGTTACTTGCAGGTACTCTCCTCAACAAAATGGTGTAGCAGAAAGGAGAAATAGAACACTTGTTGAGTTTGCAAGATCCATGATGAAGGAGAAAAATTGCCCTAATTATTTGTGGGCTGAGGCTGTAAATACAGCTACTTATTTGGTTAATAGATTACCATGTAAAGCCTTGCAGGGTATGACACCATATGAGGCTTGGTGGGGTAAGAGACCTACCTTGGATCATTGCAGAGTTTTTGGATGTGTGGCATATGCTTATGTGCCAACACAATTAAGGCACAAGTTGGAGCCTAAAGCTGAAAAATATGTTTTCATTGGTTATGATGACAAGCAAATGGGCTATAGATTGTGGAGTCCATCTACAAAACAATTCATGGTTTCTAAAGATGTTACATTTGATGAGCAGAGCACTTGGTATGCAGGTACAATTAATATCAATACAAGTAATGAAGAAGAAGTGAGCCAAAGGAAAGGTAAATCAAAGGTTCAAATATTTGATGAACAAGAGAATAATGAAGTGCAGGTTGAAGTGGAAGAAACACCAAGGTTTGATCCTGAATATGAAGAACCAGAAACCTCAAGAAGTGGAGAGCTTAGGAGGTCTACAAGGAACAGATGGCAACCTACAAGGTATAGCTATGATACTTCATTTTTGGCCACAAAAGATTATGCTTATATGATGAATACAGATGAAGACCCTTCTACATATGAAGAGGCAAGAGGTAAGGAAAAATGGGAGAAAGCTATGCAGGAAGAATATGATGCATTGATGGAGAATCAAACATGGGATTTGGTTCCAAAACCAAATAGTCAGAAAATCATTGGATGCAAATGGGTTTACAAAACCAAGAGGTTTGCAGATGGAAGTGTGTCTAGATACAAAGCTAGACTTGTTGTCAAAGGGTTTGCTCAGACTTATGGTGTTGACTATGATGAGACTTATAGTCCTGTGGCAAAGATGACAACCATCAGGACACTTATAGCTATTGCTGCATGTAAAGGTTGGAAGTTATGTCAACTTGATGTGAACAATGCTTTTCTGAATGGTTATATTTCAGATGATGTGTTTATGGAGCAACCTCAAGGGTTCAAAGATAAAAGGTATCCAGATCATGTGTGCAAGCTCAAGAGAGCTTTGTATGGCTTGAAGCAGGCCCCAAGGGCATGGAACTATAGACTTGTAAAGTTCTTGAAAGAACTTGGATTTCAGGTGTCTAAAGCAGATAGTAGCTTGCTTGTCAAAGCAAGTGATAATGGTTTCATATACATGTGCATATATGTTGATGATATAATCCTTACAGGTACAGATGAAGAAGGAATACAAAGACTCAAGAAGCAGATGGAAAAGGAATTCAAGATAAGTGACTTGGGAGACTTGTCATACTTCTTGGGCATGGAGATTACATATACTCAACATGGAGTATTTGTGACTCAAGAAAGGTATTTGAAGAACTTGTTAATCAAGTTTAAAATGGATGATTGCATGGTAGCACCTACACCAATGGAGGTGAATCACAAATTGAGTAAGTTTGGTGGTGAAGAGTTCAAGGACATGAGACAATATCAGAGTTTGGTTGGTAGTCTTATCTATGCTACTTTAACTAGACCTGATTTATCATATGCAGTTGGAGTCTTGTCTCAATTTATGCATTGTCCTAGGAAAGAGCATTGGATTGCAGGTCAAAGAGTGTTGAGGTACATTAAGGGTACACTCAATGAAGGTTTGTATTATGGGTTTACATCAGATACAAACATTAAGATCTATAGTGATGCAGATTGGGCAGGTAATCCAGATGATAGAAGATCTACTTTTGGATACATGTGTTATGTGGGAGATAAACTTATCTCATGGTGTTCCAAGAAGCAACATACAATTGCTTTGTCTTCTACAGAAGCAGAGTACAAAGGCATGGTTGAAGCTACAAAGGAAGTGATTTGGCTCAAAACCTTGATGAAGAGTTTTGACATTGTGCATGGGATACCAATTATATACGGAGATAACATGAGTTCATTGTATTTAGCTGCTAATCCTGTTTTTCATGCCAGGACCAAACACATTGAGATTCAGTATCACTTTCTAAGAGAGAAAGTGATGGACAAGGAGATTGAAGTCATACATACTTCAACTAAAGATCAGATAGTTGATATGCTTACAAAGAGTTTGGATGGACCAAAGCTACAGAAGTTTAAAGACATGGCAGGTATAAAGAAGAAAGGAGAAACCTCAATTGATGATTGAGGGGGAGCTGTTGGTGCAGATCAATCACCAATTGAATGTTTGAAGACTAAAGAATAAAGGATGAGATCAATTCTTGAAGCTTGAAAGAAAGATACATTCAGAGTATGTGGGAATGTACACATATGTACATAGCTTACTTAGATCTTTGATTAGTCATAGACTTGTACAAATTTTTCTATAAATACCTTGAAAATGTCGAGGCGTGATATGAGAGCTTATGTATGAATAGATAGAAGTCAAGAATGAGGAATAGAGATGTCATGAGACATGTCAAAAGTTAGTTGAGTTTTCTCTCATCACTCAACTGTAACTTTCTGAGTAAATGAAGAAATATTGCGCCCGATCTTTTCGTGTCTGCTCCATCTGTGTTTGATCAATTGTAAAATCCTTTTGAGGATATCTAAGTTGGTAGTTAATGAGTCTGTGACCTGAGTTTCAGAGTCTAATTGCAAACAGGCTAGGAGAATTGTTAGTAGGAACATTCATATATGTTGAGTGTTCACAGTTCTCTGAAACAGGCGCAATTTTTTATCTTAATCTTTTGATCAGTTCTCACTCCATAGTTTAAAGTTTTGTGCAAGCAAGCACTTAATCTTTAAGTTGGAAGATGATCTACTCGTGGCTAGAAGCATTTGCTTAAACGGGCTTTGTACTGAGAGAATTGAAGTCAAGAAGTTAGGGGTGTCTAAATCGACTTCTCAGAAGTGCAGATTCAGACATAGGTAACTTGTGAAGTTGATTTCTCAAGTTATACTAAACCTTTTGAAGAACTTTAACTTGGATGAGGTGCGCAATCTCTAGGCGACACTTCATACAAATTTTCATAGAAAACTTTAAAGATTTGATAAGTCAATGAGAAGAAATTGTGCAGCAGATTTTCTGTGCTTCATCTTCTTCACAGAATTTTTCAAGTTTTGATAAATTGGAGATTGGACCTCTAATTTGGTAAAGGTTTTGACTTACTCTTGATATAGAGGTGTTCTAAATTCAAGAGTAGGTTGTTCTTTTGGAGATTAACACTCTCCATCATATCATATATATAAATGTCAATTTACAATGTGGGAGTCAAAATCTCAACCACTCTATGTGAACAGAAATAGATGGATGAGTGTATATAGAGAATTTACAAGAATATTCAGATGCAGGGATAGAAATCTAAATATGTATGAGATGTATGACCTGATCGGTTGTAGAAGAGTGTATATGAGTGACAAAAAGAGGAAAGATAAGTTGGAAACTGATATTCAACAAACCCTAACCTGAATTTAGGCTATGGAAGACCCTAAATCAGATGTGTGTGTGAAAGATCACATACTTACAGAATTAGCATAGAATGCTAACATGTTGCTACCAAAAATCCTCATACTCATGTATAAACACCTTCTCTAACACCTCATCCGAATGCATGTAGCATGCATGTACTCATTCTCCTTTAGATATGTGGAATAGGACTCCTCCTGATATGGATGTTGGAGTTAGACGTCTGCGGAAGCACGCGAACAGCACAAGAAGAAGAAGAAGCTTGGAGCACAACACACAATACTGAATGTATTAGTAGAGAATGTACAAAGATAAGAAGCCCATTAGGGCAATAGGCATATATACAAGCCGGGGGAAAAAAACCTCCTAAAGAGGGAAAAAAGTGCCCCGACGGTCCTAGTGTGTTCACACACATCACTACCTAAATATATCAACAAATCCCCCCTGGGAGTGATGTGGTGAACAAGGAGCTGGCATTCATGTATAAGGAAGTGCCAAGCTATGTGGAAATCACTCCACAAAAGGAAGTAAGCCCAAAGCTTTGCGGAAAGCTTCAAACTTCTCCCTAGGCAGAGCCTTCGTGAAAAGGTCTGCTATGTTCTCCTGTGTGGGCACATATGCCAAGTTGATCTCCCTAGCAGAGAACCTTTCCCTGACATAGTGATAATGCAACTCAATGTGCTTAGTGTGAGCATGGAACACAGGATTAATCGCAACTGCCAATGCGCTCTGACTGTCAGTGAAGATGGTGGTGGCAGAAGACTGGCCAACACCCAAATCAGCCATAATGCGTCTGAGCCACACACACTCAACAGTCGCTATGAAAGCTGCCCTATACTCAGCCTCACAACTGGAAGTGGCCACAATAGGCTGCTTCTTGCTCAACCAGGATATACATGAGTGTTGGCAGCCAAGGAACTGAAGGACTCACAAGACAAGGAAGTCAACGAAGGGAGTCGGAGCGTAGAGAAGGCACAAGTAGACAGAGTAGTCAACGAAGATCTGGCAAGTAGGCCATTTATTTTTTTCTTGAAGCTAAATCATATCCAAGAGGTGGACCCACAAGAAGGAGGAGCAAGTAGGGAGCTCCAGGAAATGTATGTCAAAATGTTAGAAGAAATCCCTACAAAAGTAGTGATTTTCATCACTAAAAACCATTGTAAATACCATTTCATATTTTTGTAGCTCCATTTTGTGCAAGCCAAGGAGTCCTTGAGCTTGAGGAGCTTTAGAAGTACCTACCTATCAGTTTTCACATTTTTTAGACTCCGTTTGAACCTCCAAATAGGCCAGAGAACCTAATTTTTAACTAGGTCGGACACTAGGTCTGGACAAGGCCAAAAACTAGTCAAAAACTATAAATAGAGCTAGAGAGCTCATTTTTTAGGTTAGCTTGTAATAGATTTGAACTTATATGAGCATTTTGGAAGTAATCTAAAAGAACTACATTGTCCCTCTCTTTGCTCTTGCCTTGTGTGCGCGTGCATGTGTATGTGTGTGCATGTTAGTGTGCTTCTCACTCACGCACTTGTGCCTTCACTTGCTCGAGGTCATCATACCATCCTCACGTCTTCCCGGATTGACATTAAGGGAGGTGCTACTCATCACTGAGCTACACCAAATTTTGGCGCCGTTGCCGAGGATCGAGCTTTGAGGACGAGCGTGTGATGGTAAGACGTAGAGTTGTGACGTTGGCGTTGTAGGTAATCTCTTTACTTTTTCTTATTTTTCTTTTTCTTACCTCACCATCATCATCAACACCATCATCCTCACCATATCCAATCTCCATCTCCATATCACCTTCTACCTCCCATTTCCCTCATTCCACTTGTGAGAGAGAGCGAGAGAGCGACTTGTGTGCTTGGATTTTTTGCTTGTTTCTTGAGCACTCTTGCAGGTTGTTGTTGTATCACCCTATCCGATAGGCTATGCAGGTCCACTGAGAGCACTAGAAGGCTTCCAAAGCAAGGGGTAATCTGCAAGCTTGAGAACTAGGTTCTTGAGCACCAAAGAGCACGGGATCTGCAAGAGAGGTTGGAATATTCTCAACGCCCTCTGTCCATTTCTAGCTTAGGCTAAGTGCGAGTAGTGCTAGAAGTAAGTCAGGGCAACGATAGGCACGAGACAAGTCAAGACTATCTAAGAAATCAAGTTCAAGTCAAGAGATAACCTGTGTGTGACCGACAATTTTAAAGGAAAAGAACCTAACATGAGACGATCAACATTCAAGTGCAGAAATTAACTCGTGTTCCTGACGACGTGATATCAGAAAAGATCATAACCACAATAATCAACTAAAAAGAATCAAGTGACTGATACAAAAGAACTCAGCAACGAGGTTGTACCTTGGGTAAAAATTGGGATTGCTCAAATAGGCATATGAACCTTATATCAGGACGACACCTAGGAAGAGATAGATAGAGTCTTAGATCTTCAGAGGCTAGTGTTAATCATACTGCTAGGCACCTACAGGAAGTTCAGGTGTGCCATACTTACATAGGGTAGAAGGTCCCTACAAGACGCAGCTGGAATATCTTAGGACCAACCGATTAGGTGCTAGCATCTATGAGGATGGCCTAGGAAGATCTGTGGTCCAGATTAAAAACCCTGACCAATCCATTGGACTAGAGCACCCAGCTGTCAAGTTTGAAAACGGAGCATATTTGGACAAAGAAGGAACAATATATGTAGTCACCAGTCATCCAAATAGGACAGACGAATTTGGAAACGTGATCCCGAAAATAGATTTAGGTGACCTGGAGCAAGGAAACATGGGTGTAGAACCTAGAACCCCCGAGGCAAATATGTTCTCACTAGGATTATCACACCAGAGTGGATTCCCCAAGACAATAAGAGCATAGATCTACTCCTGAACCGAGAGACTGATGAGGCCTTTTGGAGGTATAGATCTGATCAGCCGAATGAAGTAGGAACAATCATGATATATGAGTTCAAAGATCCTGATAGCCCAGGCAGAGTGACCTACTTAGATCATGCTTCAGAGAGGATCTTTGTGGTTACAGAAAATGATAGGCATTCTTACACTTGGAAAGGTGAATTTATTTTCCCCCAACCAAGATCGAATGTGTCCTTTGGTCACCCAAGAGCTGGAACATCCCAAGCTCACGGAGCTCAAAGAGACAGACATAGAGATAGACCGGAGGTAAGCTTTGCCAACCCAATGGGAAGAGAAAGAATGAGAAAGGAAGCAAATAGAGTGGAACCTGAGGGACTTAGAGCCCCAAGGAACCAAAGGAATGCGGATGAATTCCCTCTACCAAGACCTAGAGAGCACACGAGGACTTTGAGACCGACTCAGCTAGTCAAGTCCATGAAGAACTACTTCGATGGCACAGGAGACCCATATGATCATGTGGCCGAGTTTAGGCAAGTCTTGAGAGCTGAGCAAGTTGAGGACCTATTCACGCAGTATAATGCCTTTGGTCTGACCCTTAGGAACATAGCCCTTACATGGTTTCAACCATTGAATGAGAGAGAGTTCAGGAGCATAGACCAACTCTTAGAGGCTTTCATCACTGAATCCTCTAAAAGTGGCATAAGGCATAATACTTCCTCATTGATACATAGCTTCAAGAAGACCCCTCAGGAGACCGTGAGACTTGCAGGAAGAAGCTTTAGGCAATATCTTGAGAGATGCCCTGTTCCTGAGTTACCCACAGCAGCCAAACAAGTGGCCTTATTCTTGGATGGATTGCTAAGTACAAATTTGCGATCCTATGTGTACTTGAAGGACCCTAGGACCATAGAAGAGTGTGTACGCATGTGCATTGACATTGAGGATAACCTAGGGGGGGAACTAGAGCTTTCAAAAGTCTACAAAGATTCCAATAGTGCTTCTAGCCTCTCTTCCTTGCAATCTACATCAATTGAGGAACTTGCTGAGAAAGTAGCTCAAAAACTAGGTGTCTCTAGTAAACAAATTCCTAGATTTTCCCTAGTAAAGAGGTGCTATACTTGCGGCGGTGACCACATGGCGAACGTATGCCCTATTATGGCCCAACCCCAAGTGAATCCCAGTAGCCAATATTGCACCATAGAACGGAGGTACACTAACCACACCGCACAAGACTGCCCTTATAACAAACAAACTATCAGGCAAAATTACCCTCAGCCATATCCACAACAGGGAAGATATCAAAACCAATATCCACCACAATAGTATGCTAGGCCTCAACAAACCTACCAACCACAATATCAGCCCCAACAAAGACCTCAACTAGTGCTAGCCCAACAACATCCTGCTCCAGCCAATGTGATCCCTGTAAAGTATGCAGCTGCTGAGGAAAATTTGAACAGAGCCGTAGTCCTAGTGACTCCATTGCTTTCAGAAAGTGACCCGAGTGATCATAGTTTTGATTCCACTCACATAGATGGTCCACAGGCTTACTACATGCAGTCTCCTGAACATGGTGAGTCCTATTATAGTGAAGAACCGAGTGAACCTAGTTGGGAGTCAGATTACGCAAATGTCATGTATACAAACCCCAACCCCAGACCTCAACCTAGGCAAGTAAGACCCCCATTCCCTAGAGGACCATTCTACAGATGTCAGGGAGATCACCTCATTTGTGACTGCCCCTTACCTCCATCTACCCAACCCCAGTCAGTGACAATCCAAGGCTTTTGCCAAGATTGTGGAA
Organism: Ceratopteris richardii; assembly: GCA_020310875.1. Classification (NCBI taxonomy): domain Eukaryota; kingdom Viridiplantae; phylum Streptophyta; class Polypodiopsida; order Polypodiales; family Pteridaceae; genus Ceratopteris; species Ceratopteris richardii. The sequence continues at coordinate 203,114,956 of CM035411.1, forward strand.
AGGAGCATCTCTTACGAGATTGCCCAAAGAATCCCAATAATATGCCAAAAATCACCCCTATAAACGTTATTGGGTTAGTTGTCGACTCCACAGGGAGTGTGACTTCCACCGCGCCAGTGCAAGTGGTCACTAGAGCTCAAGCATTGCAGCAAAACCAAGGGGTACGCCAGGAAAAGAGCTCAGATGTTAGTGAAATAGAGAGCATGACCAAGAAACGGACTAGAGCTTGGAGAGATAGTCGAGAAAGGATGAAAAGGCAATGGGCTAAGAAGATGAGCGAACTCGAGGAAAGCCTAAGAGAAACAAAAGCTAGGATAGTTGAACTTACATCTCAAACTCCCTCTCACACTACCCCACCTCCACCATTCCCATCTCCATCCGACCAACCACCTTCCAACCCGCCTCATGCTACTCCACCACCCCCTAGAGTAGGATCAATACTAGCATATCCCACTCTAGAGGACCTAAATATGATGCTCAAAGCATATCAGGCCAGAATCCAAGAAGGGCCAAATGTAACCGATCATGAAAAGTGTTACCCTAGAGCACAACTAGAGCTTGAACGAACCAAAATTTGTGTTAAGATGGTGGAATTGGCTCAAACCATGTTTGAAGCTAGTCGCCTCTTTAACATCTCTAGTTCAGCTAAGACGCAGTTGCACTTTGATGGGCTGCTAGAAAGGTTGGAGAGGCTAATAGCACAATCAGAAAAGGAACCTGTCTCTCAAAATGAGGGCAAGGCAAGTGAAAGAGAAAGCCATCTTGGAGGGATCTCATGAAGTGGTAATGAATCCTCTTCTATGCTCTTATTCTTACCTTCTAACTCTGAACCTTCCTTTTGGTTGCAATCCACAAAATTAGCTTCCTCTATATGGTTATATAAAGGAAATTTCTTTCCCCTTCTGTGGTCTTTGACTGGCTCTCCCAACCCAGCTACTTGAATTATTACCTCTTTTTCTTCATATGCTTCCTCTCTACCTGAGTTAAGAAAAATCCCATGGCAGGTAGATGTGTCTTCTGCGTGGAGCCAAGCCAACATATTTTCTTCATCATATAAATTTTCTTCTTCAAATAGATATGCTTCTAGTTTGTCCAACAATTCTTCTTCCATAGAAATACCAATTGTGTGCATCATGCTTGTATGCCTCTGATTGTCTGGTCCTTCTTCCAGAATTATCTATTGCAATTCTTTCCCATCTTGCTTTACCCACATTGTGTCCTTACCCCAGTCATGCAGCACATTGGCGTGCCTTAACCAGGGTCTCCCAATTAACAGGGGGAAACTTCCTTCTACCTGTGGCAGCCTTAAAACAACAAAATTCAAGTTTAAGATGGTACCTTGTATCTTGACTGGGACTCCAGGGACCACTCCCATAGGTCTTACTATGCTTTGGTCTGCCAGTGTTACAGTGAAATTTGCAGGTCTTGAAGGTTGTAGCCTAATCTTTTTCATGGTATGTTCATGCATCAAGTTAATGCCAAAACCACCATCCACAATAACTCCTTGAAATTCATGACCTTTGATAGCGACTGTTAGCCATGGGCTCTTGTAATCTGTGAGGGGTGCTTCCCTTGCAATTTTATCTTTATGCGTAACAACAGCCTTTGCCACTAAACTTGTTGTGGAAGCCTCATCAATTATCTGCAAGAGTTCCGACCTGAACTTCCCATCCATCTTTATTAAATAAAAAATACTAACCTCCTTTTTCATGGAATTTAGTAGTCTTGAAGCTTCTAATTCCTTGAGGGCATGGGTTCCAATTGACTTATCAAACTCCTCATGAGCCCTGTTGAATGCATGTCCAATGGCATCACTGGTACCTATGAAATTTTCTTTGTGCCTTGTATCTGTACATGTGGTGGCTTTGTCTTCAGATGTCTCTTTGTCTTTGCTCAATCCATTAATCCTTGATTCTTGACCTACTTCTACTTGAGCTTTCCCCTTGCTTCTTGTCTGCACTGTAAAAGATTCAATTTCTTCTAACTGCACCACCCTGGTAGATGGTGATGGCACATTGACTTGATCTACCATTTCTTCTTTGCACACAGAAATCATTTGAATGTGGGGCCTAGATGAAGAAGCTTGGTTCTTAGGACAACAATTAGTATAGTGGTCTCCGGCCTCTGGGCAGTTCCTGCAAGGAGGGGCATTTTTTGGTAGAGTGCACCTACTTTGGTAGTGCCCACATTCTCCACATCTGAAACAAATAATTGGCCTTCTAGGCCCATTTCCAAAGTTATTCGTCTGTCTAGGATTATAATTGTTACCTTGATTGGGTGCAGCCGCCATCATATTTGCTGGTGGTAGGGGTCCTCCTTGTGTCCAATATGTTGTTGCAGACATTTCTCTTGATTGGCATTCCTGGGCCTCATGACCAGCTTTCTTGCATAGTTGGCAAGTCACACTTAACAGAGGACATTCACTTACTATGTGACCTTGCTTGCTGCACATGGTACACCAAAGTCCACTCTTGATGCCACCCCCTTTGAGTTCCTGCAACTCTTATCGCAGCTAAGCCAATTCCTCTGCTTGGGCCTCCTCCTCCTTTTGGAGCTTTAATGCCTCAATCTCCCCCCTCAACTGAGTAACAACATTCTCCTCCTCTTTGTGGGGCTTATTCCTTTTTAAGCCCTCCAACTCCTTCCTTAGTTGGATTATTGGATCCTCCATTTCTGTAGAATATGGTAGTTGAGAAGAAGTTGCTCCGTACTGTTGCCTTATTTGCTCCAGTCATGTAGCTGTGTTGATGAATTCCTCTATGGAGGCTGTAGGCAACACTACTTCCTTGATTTTACATTGGGTGGTCACTGGAAGTGGCTTAGCTAACCATTTCTTAACAAAAAAATCATGTGGAGGATTTGGCAACTTAGCCATTAGTGCCTTAGCTCTAGTTACAAACTCTGGAAATTTCTCACCTGGACCCAATCTCAAGTCTTCTAATTCCTCTATGATGATCTCTGCAGTATTTCCATGTTGGAATTGATTTTTGAATGCATCTTTCATTAAGTCCCAAGTTGTAAAATGGTTCTCAGCAAATTGGCCGAGCCATTTATCTGCTAATCCTTTTAATGTGGCAGGGAAGAGTATAAAAAGGCATCCTCCCTGCCCATTAAGCCTCTAGTTTTGCATAGTGCCAAAAACCTTCTAATATGCTCGTCCGGATCTTCCTGAGCTAGGCCTTTGAAAGAAGGAAGTTTAATATTTAATCTTGATAGTAAGGTTTCCAAGTCTACCTGTCCAGCCATGCTCTTTACTGATGAAGTTGATAAAAGTGGACTAGATGATCTTCTAATAGCCTTCCTTCTTGTTTGCTTGCAGGTGACCCTCAATGTTTGGGACCGAGTTGCGGTCATGAGCTATGCATAGTCCTCTTAGTATGAGATAATTGATAAGAATATGTACCTCTTAGTCCACTAAAGTAGTACTATCGGCACTTGAACTCTTCTACCCTTTGCCCTTGGCTTCTCCTATGCTCAAATCTCCTTGGAGTCCCATCGGGTGTGCCAAATTTTGTTGGGGGATTCTTGGGCAAGAAGGGATTTGAGTATTTGTAGGAGAAAAGGGAAAGACAAGAAGAAAGATATACATTGGAAGCCTCTGTCGATTGATTATAGTAAGACAAATACAATGGTGATGCCAAATACAATCCAATGCTCTGTGCAAAATCCCACAAAGAGCTCAAACACAAAATACCAAATACCCAAGGTCTTGTTGCTGCCAGCCTTCGCTGCACCAAACCTCCACCTTATCCAAGCCTGCACTTCTGGACACCTTGCACCAAGCTTCCAATAAGGAGGGGGGGGGGGGGGGGGGGGGGGGGGGGGGATGGACACACCTTCTATTCGCACGCGCACAACTTCAATGAGAGACCTTGGGATCCTCCTTGGGAGTGAATAGCTTAACCCTCTCTGCACACTTCTTAGTCACTCTTCATGCACACCTTGCACTTCACTTCTCTTCCTTGCACATTGTGTGTCTCTTGCACTTCTCTCTCTTGCCTTACTTAGACTATGCTCACCTTGCTTAGTATTGCTTGCACTTGCTTGGTCCAAGAATAGTCCTTGCCTTGATTTGAGTGTCGATTCATGTACGCTCCTAACTGCAAGAGTATCTTGGTGCTCACTTTGATGTCCCAAGATTGTCTCCAAAAGTGGGCAACCAACGAATCCCTGTTTTGTTTTGTAGTGAATTTAGACTAAAACAAAAGTTTTAATTGGGGGGCCATACTTTCACTTCTGCGTACGCTGCCACTTCACATATCTTCACATTTTTTCTTTTAATTCTTCACTTGTGCACATAAAGGAGGTTCACCTGAACCTTCCAAAACACTTTAAAAACACTTTGAACCTTAGGGAATTTACAGAAATACCTCTGCAACCTGAAACCAATTTTCTGCAACTTTACCCTTTGTGGACAATTAATTGTGCACTACCTGTGCACCTTGACACCTGCACCTCGAACACTTTGACTTTGCCCCTATTGACTTTGACCTTGATCTTGTTGACTTTGACCATAGTTAACTTTGACTATAGTTTACTTTGACTACAATTGACTTTGACCAATATGACTTTTATGGGCTCAACACAAACTAAATATCATGTCGAGTTATGCATAAGTAAATCAAGCATCCAACAACTTACTGATAGAGAACAACACCAAATGCATCTCTAACATCATGAAGACTCAAATGTAAACATGTTTCCATAGGAGTGGCAATAGGTTTATAATCTTGAAGTTCAAAATGTTGCAATAATGTGTCAATATATCTATGTTTCACACAAAATTATTCCTCCATCAACTTGCATAAATAGAATGGCCAAATAATGATGCAAATGCCCCAAATCTAAAAACTCAAAAGAGACATGCAAATCAGCCTTAAATTCAGCATTATGCTTCTCATTAGGTCCAGTGAGAAACGTGTCATCAACATACACAATAATGATCAAAAGTACATCATATGCATGCTTAACATATAAGGTGCTCTCAGTTGGACTGATCTCAAAACCATGTGCAATCAAGTAGGCATGGATCTTTTCATACCAAGAATGGTGCTTGCTTTAAACCATATAATGCCTTTTTCAACCTGAACACTTTGTCTTCATGCCCTTTCTACACAAAACCATGAGGTTGAAATACATACACTTCTTCATGGAAGTCACCATTCAAAAATGTAGTTTTAATGTCCGATTGATGTAGATTCCAACCATGATGAGCTACAAGTGCATAGATGCTACAAATAATGGTCATTTGGCAAGTGGGTGCAAAGGTTTCATCAAAATCAATGCCTCTCTCTTGAACATAATCTTTTGCATTAAGCCCAGCCTTATACCTATCAATTGTTCCATCAGGCTTACATTTTAGCTCATATACTTATTTAATGCCAATGGCCTTTTTACCTGGAGGAAACCACATAAAGACCAGGTACCATTCTTCATGATAGCATCATATTGTGAATGCATAATAGCCATCCGATTTTCTAAATTTTGTGCTTCATCAAAAGAAACATGCTCATTCTCATTGCAAAGAATAGAGGCAGCTATTGGATAGCAATTTGATGCAAAAGAAGCACTATGAGAGCCTGACCATGTACGATATGACAAAGGTGCATCTAATTTTCTATCTCTCAAAGTTTGGACCAGCCATTTAGGCATAAATTTAGCCTTTTCTATGTCAACCCTCTCACCAACAAGTGCATCATGTAAATTTGCATAAAAATTGGAATGATCTCAATCATCATGTGGAACTTTTAAAGGCTGTGACATTGCTTCATTTTGACCAGCACTTGATTGTCCACTTGTAAAAAGAGGCAACAAAGTGTCATACACATCTCTGGAGCTAACTTATGTCTCTTTAGTACATGAAAGCAATGGTTGAATTGCATATTCCACAAAAACAACATCATAGCTAACCAAAATGTGTTTAGTCTATGGATGATACAGATGAACGCCCTAGCTTTCAAAATTATACCCAACAGAAATACATTTCATTGCTTTATCATCCAATTTCTTGCATTGTTGTCTAGGCACTAATGCATATGCTAGATAACCAAAGACACACAAATGAGCAACAAATGTCTTGCAACCGTGCCAAACCTCATATGGAGTGATAGATTGTAAAGCTTTGGTGGGACACCTGTTAAGTACATATGTTGCACACATAACAACCTCAAGCAAAAAGCTATGTGGTAAAACCTAACTTTTGACCATACACATCACCATCTCCACGAGAGACTTGTTCTTTCTTTCAGTAACTCCATTTTTTTTAGTGTATACAACACTGTACACTCATGTTTTATCACATGTCAGCCAGTTGTCCTAAGTGGCACTATGCCTCCATGTTTTCCTCTGGTTGAGTACATTTAACTGGCACTACCTTCTATGGAAGTGGTGGTTGTTGTCCTAATACTGGCTGAGGTTGTCCATATTGCCCTTGCTCGTATGGCCTAGGTGCTCCTTGTGGTCTTGGATAGGGATTGTATCTTGGAATCTCCCTTCTTGGCTCTGTATGAGGGTATCCATACGGCCAAAACTCAGGTTGATTTAAGGGTCTTGATTGCCTGTTGAATGGGCAATTCTCAATAGTGTTATTAGTGTATTTATGTTCTATCTGGCAATATAAGGTGGGTCCTTGATATGGTTGCCTATTGTACGGATAAGCTTGAGGCATGCTTGTTCCTCCTCTTGCAAACATGTGAGATGGATGGTCTCCTCCACATAGGCTACATCTTTGCAACATGGGTATTCTCATTGATGGATGCTGGTAGTTCCACTGTCCGTGGACTCCTAACTTCTTGGCTACCAGTTCCGCTAACTCCTCTACATTACTGTAGTAAGATGTCATAGTACTTCTAGTGTCTTCCGATTTCGTAGGGTTTGGTGTACTTTTGAGGTCGTCAGCTAGGTTGTCCTCTAGGTCAATACATTCTTGAAGACACTCGCTCACTGTCTGGAGTCGTGTCACATACACCAACATTCTCAAAGTCCCGTTTGTCAATCCATCCAAGAATAGTGATATCATTTTTTGTTGAGTGTGTTGCTGGGAATCTATCACATATTGATTAAATCTCCGGGCAGTTGTTTTCACCATTTCATTTGGATTTTGTTTGAAGCTATGGATTAAGGATGAAGAACTGTGTTTAATCCCTCTCTTGGTGAATTCACCAATGAACTCCTGAAAAAATTGCTCAATATTTCCAAATTGATTGGGATCCAATGGTTGAAACCAAGTCAAAGTTGTCCCTGTGAGGGTAAGTTCGAAGGACTCATACTACACAAAGAAATCATCCACTTGTTCCACCCATAGAACTTGTTTGAATTCAGCTATGTGATCATAAGGTTCTCCCATTCCGTCATAATGATTCCTCATATACTTAGCCACTTGAATTGGTCTTCGTCTTCTTATAGGTTCTGGTGGTCTAGGCATTATAGGAATTGCTGGTCTAATAGGAGGTACCCCATGATGCACTCCTAGTTGTGGTCTTGGCCTCACTGGTGGCCGATTCAGGTTGCCTAGTCTTGGGTGGGTTTGATTGTATGACGGTACTCCTGGCATCATAAATTGCACATGAGTTAGGTTAGGAACATTTCGTTGACTCGTCTATCCTGACATTGTATTCTCTGGCTCTTGATGCATCCCAAAAGGATTATGGGAGGTAGTTGCCTGCTCACGAGAAGGGAATACGTGCAACCCCATATACTTTAACTGATCCCTATCAACTGCATTTACTGGCCAATATCTTCCTTGGTTCTGATCTAAGTAGGTAACTCTGGACTCATCTTCGGGATCCTTTAACTCATAAAAAGTCATTGGGCTATCTTCCTGTCCATGTGTGGGTGAATCGGTTTGTAACAATAAATTTGCCTCTTGGTGTAGTTATTATCTCGTCAGGATCAAGTCTTCCTGAGTTTCCTTGTCCTTCCAATCCTCCTCTCTTGTTGATACCATCTAGGTGCTCTTTTACCACGTAGATGTGACCTAACTTGTCCATGTACACTCCTCCTTCATACTTGAATGCCGGTCTGGGCACTATTGCTGATTCAGTGGAGTTCACCATTCTGGCTACTGACCTATTTAAGACATCCAAGTAGATAGGGACCCCTTGGGGGTTAGTGGACACATATTGCAGAGAGGTGTGGTATTACCCCTCTATCATTGACATGAAATTCTCCCTAGGGACAGAACCTTCCATGTCTTCTGAAGCCATAGGTATCTCCTCCTCTGAGTCACTAGAGGTGTCAGTATAGATAGAGTGATGGCTTGCCTGGGTTGCACTTCCCACCGATGAAATGACACTCCTCCAGCTACTTAGCACATGCCTTGATCTCAAGTTCATCCACCCTTCTAGGCCTGTGAGGGCTTCTTACTTCCCCACAATTGGCTCCTCAATTACCTCTAATTTTGTCATCAAATGACTTGAAAGTTCTGGACGATACCACTTTGGGCGATACCACTCACCTAATGCATCTAGATCTAAGTATGATTACACACATATACATACATACACCCACATACATATATAATACATACATACATACATACATACATACATACATACATACATACATACATACATACATACATACATACATACATACATACATAATACATACATACATACATACATACATACATACATACATACATACATATATACACATAGATACATTCACACACACACACATATATATATATATATGTATACACACACACACACACACACACACACATATATATATATATATATATATATATATATATATATATATATATATATATATATATATATATATATATATATATATATATGTGTGTGTGTGTTTGTGTGTGTGTGTGTATGTGTGTGTGTGTATACACACACAGAGACACACACCATAGTACAAAGAGAGTTTTAAAAATGTGTTTGAAGGTGTTTAGTAGATCGAGTATTGAAAAAAATAAAAAATAAGAATTACATTTTTTCAAATATTTTTATTTTATTTTTTAATAATCCATGGTTATGATGGATATTCATTACTCCTTTGCCTATACAATATTGAAACACATAAGAAACTTGATCTACTACTTTATAAAAATAGTACATGCATGACATTTAAAAATTGACAACTTAACATTAAACAATGAATTTAAATTTCAAAATGAATCATTATTCATATCACATATAGAATAGTGATGAGAGACAAATATCTTCATATAAAAGTTTCATTTTGAACACTCAAGTGACAAGAATGCAAGGCTCAAGAGTGCTCAAGGTGCTCAAGATTAAAAAATAAAGATGTTCTCAAGTGTGTGAAAAGTCTAAGTTTCCAATTAAAAGCTCATGGCAGCATGTTTCCAAAACAAGCATCCTTAGGATGTTGACGGGAAAAAAAAATGCTTCAAAAAGAATAAAAAATCCAAAAAAATGTCCTAAAGGTTTCAAGTACTAAATGTTTTTTTATATACCACAAAAAAACGAGTTCTATTGTACTATGATATATACACATATGTACATATGTATATGAACACACACACACACATATACATATATATATGTATGTATATATATATATATATATATATATATATATATATATATATATATATATATATATATATATATATATATATATATATATATATATATGAATGAGAGAGGGGGAGAGAGATGTGTGTATGTGTGTGTGTCTGCACGTGTGGGTACACACAAGTACATAGAGGAGTAATGGTGCAATAAACAATCTGCTTTGTGCAGTTTTTGTTGGGAGAAAGTCAGTTTTTGGCCATTGTGGCATTATACGTCCGATTGCTCAGCTACAGTTCATTGTTTTAGTATTAACAGAGGCAAAGGAGGTCGTGGGTGATCAAAGAATCAAAGAATTGATTGGATACATAAGAGAGAAACAACATCATAGCTATTGTTTCTTTAAGACGGTATCATTGATTTTTTGCTTGTGTGTATACACACACACACACATATATATATATATATATATATATATATATATATATATATATATATATATATATATATATATATATATATATATATATGTGTGTGTGTGTGTGTGTGTGTGTGTGTGTATGTATATGTATGTTTATGTTCATATATTTGTATATGTATGTTTGTGACACCTAAGTTTTGTAAGTACCAGGAGTAGGTTCCCCAATCTTGCACTATTTGTAACTGTCGCATGAAAGGTCTACCTAACTTAATCATCTCATAGACATGGTGCTTTCCAAAATCACATATGTCGAATGTATGCTCAAACTCTACACCACAAGTGGTGAGAGTTATTCCTTCCAGCAACCATAAAGGCTTCTCAATATGTATTTTTTTCATTTGCAATTACATCCTCATCAGCTTGAGTATTGGCTCACCCCAATGCTTCCACAATGAGATGGTAGCAATGGCCACTCCTACACGTGAATCTAAATTTTTTTTATTTGTGTAACCCTGATAAGAAATAGGGAGATAGGTATTTCCTTCTTCTCCTTCACTCATATCTCCTATCTTGTCTAAGGGTATCTCTAGTATTTTCTTGTGTGTCCCTATATGAGAGGATGGTTTAGCTATTCTTGGCACTTGATTTATGTGCTTCCACAATTCAGGTTTCACTTTCAATAGCTCCTCTAAGGTGAGGTGACATTGTACCTTAATGTTCTTCACTACGTCTCTATTACTAGGCAGAACTGATTTTGCATTTCATACCATAATTCTAGGGGTTCTCATGTGAATAGACCTTGACTATCATGGGCATGTGAATTGAGGTAGTTCCTGCAAAGAATTGGATTCAAAGTCTAATCACTAATTGGATTGTGCGTCTTCCTACTCCCATAGATAGAAGGAATGTCTTGTGGGAATTGATCCTAAAGATAATCCACTATTTCAATGGGAGAAGAGCTCTCGCTCTCCTTGGCCCATTTCTCATCTTGAATCTCTCTTAAGAATTCCTGGTAATATTGATTTACAAAGAAAAGATTCTTGTGTCTGTGGAGTTAGGGGTGTAAGCCTCCTTGAGGGGCATGCTTATAAGGCCTTTCACTTCCAACATTACTTACCTTTGATGTAGCTAACTTCCTAGGTTTGGCTATCATCCTCTCTAGTCTCTCTAGCAACATGTGGAAATGCAACTAGGTCTTGGCTGAGTTAGTGCAATTGAAAAGACGAGTAGCCTCAAAGATGGTCTAAGCTAGTTCTACCATTTTTGCACAAAGCTTAGTCCTTTCAATTTCTAAGTCGGCTCTAGGATAAACTTATCTACCTGTGCTACATTTGGCCATTCTTGGATTCTAGCTTGATATGCTTTGAACATCATATCTGATTTTTTTTTTGGGGTGGGGTCTACTATGATTGATCCTACTCTAGGTGGAGCTGGTATGGTGGGGTGGTTCGGGTGTGATGAGGATAGTGGGGTTTGAGTGTGTGTGCATGATGCAATCTCTACGGTCCCTTCATCCCTTTGGGGCTATCCTTCCAAGATCTTATTCTCTTCTTAGTTGCACTCTTGGTCTCCCTAGTTTTTGAATTCTTCTCTTGACCTAAGCTTGGAGTTTGTTGTAGCACCTGAGCTCTAGTCACTACTTGCATGGGGGTTGTATTTGTTGCAGTTCCACTAGATTCCACCATCAAGCCAATAACATTGATTGGTGCAATCTTCTATAAATTGGTAGGATTCTTTGGGCAATCTCTCAAGAGGTGCTCTTTTCCACACTCTTGGCAAAATCCTTGAATAGTCATTGACTCGGATGGTCCAGGGGAGGAAACAGACACTCACAAATGAAATGATCACCTTGACATCTATAGCATGGCCCTCTAGGTGCTTGGGGTCTCGTCTACCAAAGTTGGGGTCTAGGGGTAGGGATTGTATACATGACATTTGAATATTTAGGTTCCCAAATTGGTTCATTAGGGGTTTCATAAGGATAGATCTCATTATGCTCTGGCAATCCCATGTAGTAAGATGGTGGGATATCTACATGTGTTGATTCAAAGCTTTGAGCATTGGGTTCATTTTCAGAAATCAATGGGGGTGCTGGTGCTGGATGTCTACTCAAGTTATCCTTTGTTAATGCATACTTGATTGGGATAACAATAGCAAGGGTTGGAGGCTATTGGCCTAGCACTGGTTGAGGTCTTTGCGGAGTTGGTATGGAGGTCAATAAGGTTGCTGTGACCTAAAATATGGTGGTTGTTGATATGGATTTTGGTATCTCCTTAGTTTTTGATGTGGTTGTTGGTAGTTCTGTCTAATGACTTGTTTGTTGTAAGGGAAAACTTGTGCCGTGTGGTTAGTGTATCTTTTCTTGATTGTGCAGTATTGACTATTAGGGTTCCCTTCCAATTGAGTCATGATTGGGCAGCCATTGGACATGTGCTCTCCTTTGCAATTATAACATCGTTTTATAGAGACCATCCTAGGGGTGTATTGGCTTGGGAATCTTAATTTCTGAGCTACTTTTCAGCCAATTCATCAATTGAAGTTGATTGTTTTGAAGTGGCACTAGTAGAACTATCTGAATCTTTATAGATATTTGAAAGTTCTAACTCTTCACCCAAGTTATCCTCAATGTCTATGCATATGTGTATGCATTGCTCTATGTTCCTAGGCTCCTTCAAGTAGACATAGGATCGTAATTTTGCACCTAGCAAGCCATCCAAGAATAATGCCACTTGCTTGGTTGGTGTGGATAGCTCTAGAATAGTGCATCTTTCCAAGTATTATCTAGATGTATGTATTGCTGGCATGATTGTTTCTTGAGGTGTTTGTTTGAAACTATGAATAAGGGATGAGGTATTGTGCCTTATGCCACTTTTAGAAAATCCAAAAGGCTTCATTCATGTCCCTATCCAAGAAGAGCTCGATGCTTTTCTTATCTTGGGGAATCCATTCTAGTGTAATTATACTAGACAAGTCAACTTGCCACGAGGTGTTCTAGGTTCTTTTGCTATATTCTCCTAGTCTAGATCTCTTATTTTAGCCTTGGGGACAATGATTCCAAACTCATGTGTATATGTATGTATGCATGCATGTATGTATATGTGTGTATGCATGCAAGCATGTATGTATGTGTTCATTTGTACATACACTTACATAATATCCAACTCATCGTAAAATCAAATACCAAACTTTTAGCTAACTCATGAGCCAGAGTTAAATGCATCGCTTTGTGTGTCACCTTCGAGTAGTGTTCCATGAGTATTACGCCGGCCTTCACTTGTAACTTCAATTAATTCAAGTTTTCGGGAGGGAGAATAGGCTTGAGTCGAATAAGCTTGGGTTGAATTTAGTCTTTTAAAAAACTCAAGAGTGGAGTTGTATTCAATAATCTAATCCACATCCCCACTAGAACTCATAAAAAAGGTACGCACCAAACATTTGGCTAACTCAAGAGCCGGACGCTTTAGAAACACGTGGTGGAGTTGTTTGTTTTCTTTTTTTTGACAGAAAAAGGTTATTTGGATGTTTGAATTCAGTTTTGTGTGCATTGTTTGGGCTTGTGATCTTCTTCATGATGAATATTGTTATATGTTTTTATGAATGTTTACATGTTTTTTCGATGAAAAAGCTCATGTCAAAAACACTCATCACAATAAGAAGAGTCTCCAATTGTGATGTGGAAAGTATGTGATGTTTAATTTTTTTTCCACAAGGGGTGATAGGATTTGATACTTTGAAAGTTTAGATCTACTAGTTTAGGAATTCTCCCACCATATCATTGGTTCTCAAGCATGCACTGTCTCTAGCAAAAATATTTGCATTATTTTGAAATTTTACAAGTTGAAGCTCTAATGTTTCTCATAACTCATTCCTTATCATTTGCGATCTCCAAATATGATGTAAGAAATCAACTATGCCATGCATAAGGTGATGGAACCAATCCCATTATTTTCTCCATAAAGCTTTTGTATAAATAAAAATTGAAGTAATACAACTAAATCGTAAAAAAAAAAAAAGAATTACACAAAAAAGGGACAAAACTGAAATTTACATTCGTATTTGAAACTTTTGTCCACATAATGCAAAAGTATGTTTGCTGCTCGTGGGACTTTCAACATTATCCAAGGTATTTTCTTTCATGTGTTGGGGTTCGCTAGTACATTCACATATTTATCTCATAGGTAGACATTGTTATGAGAAGCTCAAGGGTCTCTAAAAACAATAGACAACATATTTTGGCAATCAATTATGTTTTGATTTTTAATCAAGAATTATTCCAAATTTCTATCAAGATAGACATTTTTCTATTCAATATACAATGATAAGATTACTTCCCGATACATAAATGAATTCCATTGCTTAGGAGTACTATAAATATTATGTTCAAATACAAGGATGTGAAAATTTTAGATTCCACTCCTGAGAGAATGGACTATGATTCTCCACACAATCTATCATTATATCAATTTGGGGACTAACTGTGGTGATTGGGGTGATTGGAATCCACATTTGCATGTTCAATCTCCATGAATCCTTTAGCACCTTCCATTGGAGTCCACTAGCGGTAGGTGTGCTTGCCACTTGAGCTAAGTCTCTTTGAACTCAAGTTTACTACTGTTAAGTTGGGTTGATGCTTCTACAAGGCTTTAGAGAGAATTTGAGTCAAATATTCTCCCCATGCTCCTCATGGGGTTTGAGCCCAAGAACTCCTCCTTCCTATCCTTGAGACAAACATGGCGAATCCCAAGGTCATTTGCAACAAGTATCGATGATAGGGAAGAAGCCAAGAAAAATTTACAGAAGAGGTATTGATTGTGGGGAGCTATGGAAATACTTATTCACGATCACAATTGATAATGATTCTCAAATTGACCTTATTAATAGGCAAAATATTTTGTCATCCTTAGATAACTTGGTAGGTTTAACGAGTCTTACTAGCTCCAACAAAAAATCAGCGTCAATTGTTTCAAGATACATTAACGGAGGTCACAGAGTGTTTCATCCTATCTTGGGAAGAGAGAAATATTACACATTACATTGTAAGCTCTCTTAGTCTTTCAAAATTTTTGTTGATAAGATTTTGTTATATGTACTTACAAATTTTCAACATCTTTTATTTGCACATGGAGCATTTTTCATGCATTGTTATGGATCATTGAAGATTTTTAATAGAGAAGTCACACTACAAGGTAGAGGTGTCTACCTCAAAAACACGTGACATGGTGGTGGCACAATGCAATCAAACTATGTTGAAGATATGTTTAATTGGTTTTATTAGGCTACATTTTCAAGTACATATGCTATGGGACGAGCAAAGGAGTTAAAAATTGCAAAAGATGCAAGAATTAATCAACACAAAAAATGAAAAGTAAATGTTGGGACCTGTACATCATGCTCAATGGTGGGCTCCAAGAATACGAGAGGGTTCATCTTGGAAGTGAAGTCATTTAATACATTCATGGTATTTTTTTGATAAATCATAAGGTTCCCAATACAATCTTCTCTAGTTTGACGTTTTTTAAGGAACAATTATGTTTCTTCACTTTTTCTATCCATTCAAATGTGAACAGAACCTTTTTAAGTGAAAATTTATAAGAAGAGATTCATTCTCCCATTTCAACATTCTAGCACTATAGAGGGAGGCATGAACAAAAGTAATCTGCTAGGAAGGATCCCATTAACTTTCCTAACTATGTGCAAGGCATTCAACGACTACCATGGATGAATCTCCATAAAAAAGCACATAGTGGATCATGCTGTGCATCCCATCACAAAGTGAAAAATCTCATGAACAAGAAGTGGCACATGGACAATCCAGACAACCAATTACAAATCAACCACAATCACTACCATCATCATATGATGAGCCTCCATCACCCAAGAAAGCAATGGGATGAAGGAGCGTGCTCAAAGAAAGGTAGTTCTCTCTAAATATTTTGATGAGCCTTCAGAGGATGATTTGCAACAATATAGAGCTCCTCCACAAGCTTCATAGTCAAGTGAGAAGAATCAGATAAACACACCATGGGTAAACCAAGAAAGTCCATCAAATCATGGGGTGAACATAGCTGTAAGATGCTACCAATGAATCAGGGAGCTACACCAAATGATGAAGAGAGGGAGCAAAGTGAACATCAACACTTAGAACAAGGAGAAATCTTAAGACATGTGCAATGTAGAAAGGTCTTCAAACCCCATCATAGACCACACGAACCAAGATCACAACAATTCACAACAAAGAAAATAAACAACAAGAATGTTCTTACAAGAAAAATATTCAGTGTACAAGTAGAATGTGGCCAAAATCTTCGAGAAGCAAATGTGAAATTATTTTCATTGCAAAAATACGTTTTCACACACATTTTGCATTTTCTTTACATAAAAAGTGAAAAAAATGTGACAAAATAGGTATGACATTAAAATTTCAATCCCATCCACACTCCAATCTGTGAGGACCTTGAATTTGTCTTCGAACCTCTTTCCAATCTGTGGACATTTTATAATAGAGTAAAACATTATGAAAATCATGAACAATACTGATAGAATAAGATATATATAGATGGAATTGAATTCAACTCTTACCTCGTTCCCTCGTATTCAAAATTTGAAATGATGAAGATCTTCGTATCACATGATAAGTAAGTGCTCTCTCAAGTTAGCCAAGTTCCAATGCCGATTAATTAAAATCACCTCCATATCATTGTTGGGTAACTTTACATTGATTTCAAATGAAACTAAAGATCCTTTAGAGCTCTGTAAAGGGATCCACTCTCCAAGTTTACACATCCAAAGATCATAGTAAATCAAATGTACAAAGATGTATGATGTTTTAAATAGCAAAACCCTATATTTGTGTCAACAATTTCACAATGATATCTAGCACCTTTTGAAAATCCTTCTACATAACCCCAGTTTTATACTACCTCATATGTAATATCTTTACATATGAACATTTTAGGAGTTTCTACAAAAGGAAGACCTTGAAAAAAATGAACACAAAGCAATGGATTGGTAGAGTCCAATGTAGACCTATTGATCTAGACACTCATGAATTTCAAAGAGTTATGTATGTCCATTACCATCTTACACTTGAAAGA
>CM035411.1:203136970-203149470 GCA_020310875.1 Ceratopteris richardii
ATCATTATGCCCATGGTGGCTAAGATCTCTACCCAACCGTGAGGCTCAAATTCCTCATCTAGAAATACCATAGGTGCATAGGTAGGGTCTTCAAGGGTACATGGGTGTTGTTCGGAGCCTAAAGTTCTGGCTTTTAGTCGTTCTTCTTGTTTATCTACTTTACACATCCATAAATGAGTGTCCTCATGCAACCATGAAGGGTTTGAATCTAACGATTGAACTAAATCAATTTCTTTTGATGATTTATGGATGGTACTCCACTGTAGTGGGGGTATATCATGATGGGAATAGTCTTTGAGGTTGACTTTGGTAGTCACTCCCAAATGTTGTAGGTACAAAGATTTGGTTCCCCAATCTTGTACGATTTACAATTTTCACATAAAGGGACATCCCAAAATCATCTCATATGCATGATTCTTTCCAAACTCGCAAATGGCAAAGATGCACTCAAACTCTACACCACAAGTATTGAGAGATATTCCTTCTAGTAAGCCTAATGGTTTCTCAATATGACCGTCAGCCATCTCTAGTTTCATTCTTGTGGGTCTAAGGGCTGGCTTGCCCCATTGTTTCCATAGGGAAGTGGTGGAAATGGCTACTCTACCTCCTGAGTCTAGGATTGCTTTGGTGGTGTAGTCTCGGTAGGAGATAGGCAAATAGGTATTTCCCTCTTCTCCTTCACTCATGTCTCCAATCCTTTCAATGGGTATTTCTAGAACTCTCTTGTGCGAAGTTGCCTTAGAGTGGGTAGTAGTTATTTCTAGTAACTGGTTTGCTACATGCTTCCACAACTAAGGTTTAGCCTTTAACAATTCTTCTAAAGTCAGGTCACACTGCACTTTAGTGTTCTTTATTATGTCTGTGTTCCTCGGAATGTGGGTGTTCTCATATTGATGGACTTTTCTTCCCATGGACCAGTGAAATGAGGTAATTCTTGCAAAGAATTTGATTCAAAATTTGTTTGTTCACTAGGTTGCTCTTCCTCTTGCTCATCATATATAGAGGATATGTCCTGGGAAAATTTTCTTATCGACCATCTATCTCTTGAATAGGTGGCTGAATTTCTTGCTCCAACTTCCATTTCTCTTCTTGAATGTCTCTTAGAAATTCTTATGAGTATTTTTGTATCAAAGAAAGTTTCTCCCAATTCTTAGTATTAGGCACTTGTGATAAGGAAGGTGTCGTATCATCTTGTGCCTTCGGGATAGGATAGGTCCTCTTAAGATCGTTCTTCTTGTTGGTAGAAATCAAATGTTCTAATCACTCTAGTAATCCTTGAAAGTGTAGCTCTAGTTTCACTAGGTTGCTCCAATTGACATACTGCTTGATCCCACTTTTAGAGAACTTAGTGATGAATGATTCTAATAAGTGATGAATGTCTCTGAAGTTCCTTTGCTATAAAGGTTGGAACTAGGTTAAGGTAGTTTTTTTTAATGTGAGTCCAAATGCATTGCACTGGGTGAACATGACATCCACTTGTTCAGCTCGTAGCACTTCCTTGTATTTGTCCACGTGGTCATAGGGATCTCCTATCCCATCAAAATTAATTTTTCATGGATTTCACTAATTGGTTGGGTCTCAATATTCTTGGGTGCTCTCAAGGTCTAGGTAGAGGAAAGTGGTCTTGGTTCTCTTGTTCTCTCCATCCTATCTATTTCCTATATTGATCAGCCGCTTCCTATCGTGCAAGCAAAGCTCACTTCATGTCTCTCCTTGCCTTTTTCTCTTTGGGAACCATGAGCCATAGATGTTCTTGCCCCTTGGTGTCCAAAGGCAACACTAGCTCAAAGTGGGGGAAAAACCAATTCACCCCTCCATGTATGGGCATGTCTCCCATGCTTAGACACCACAAACACTCATTCTGAAGTGTTGTCCAAATACACCACTTTTCTAGGTATCTCTGGGTCCTTGAACTCATAGATTGTGATTGTTCCTACTTCACTTGGTTGCTCACACCTATATCTCTAGAATGCCTCATCCATATCCCTATTTAGAAATAACTCAATGCTTTTGTTATCTTGAGGGATCCATTTTGTGCTGAGCATTTGGGTCAATACTGATTTCCCTCTTGGTGTTATAGGTTCACCATCTAATTGTTCTTATTCTAAATCGCCTCTCTCCACTTTAGGAATTACTATTGCAAATTCATTGGTAAGGTGGGGTTGATGAGAAAGTATGTACATTGTTTCCTCCTTGTTGATATATGAGTCCCTCTCAAATTTAACCACATGATATTCCAACCCCATGATTTGATCTGGGTTTTTTATATGAACGATTGATCTTCTCAAACCATCCTCATAGATGCAAGCACCTAATTGGTTGGTTCAAATGTACTCTAACTGAGTTATGTATGGGCCTTTAGGTCTTTCTAGGTAGGCTAAACATGAACCACCCTCTAGTCTCTCCATTTTGTAAGACATTTCTGACTCGCTTGTTTCTGAGCTTAGTTCATAAGGGTAACCACTCAGTTGTTGAGTCCAAGATCATGTTGTGGTTCTAACACTGGCATCATATGACCTAACACTATGTTGCTTAGCCTTGTTATGTGCTTCTTTGATCTGAGGTTCATGAATTTGTTTCCCTCAGGCACTAGATGTGATTAGTCGTCACACAGATTCTATGAGGGAGATGAGGAGAGAAAGGTGGATATGGTGAATTTTTGTTATTTTTTGTGATGAAGGAAGATGATGTGGGGATGAAACAAGAGTTTATGGGGGGTGAAAGAAGATGGAAATAACATAAAAACGACAACAAAACTGAAATTAATTACCTTTCAATGCTAATCTCCAAACACTCTTACCATCACACATTCGTCCTAGATCTCATCCTTAACAACGGTGCAAAATTTGGTGTTGTTCTAGACAAGGGTATGTACCATGTCAAGAAGCTCCACCTCCTTAATTTTCAATCCATGGAAGAGGTAGGACGACGTGAAGATCATGAACGAGTGAGGTGCGTGAAGGTGGAGGTGAGTTTTTTTAGTAGTTTTTTACTTGGATTTCTTCTCTGATACAACTTTTAGAGTACTATTCTCTGTTAACGCATCGCTTAATTCTTCCATCATTTCCTCATGTACTGCACTTTCTCTTCCCACAGTCTCTGTCAGGAGTTCATCAATCTCTACCCTTAATCAATTGATCTTTGCATTCATATCTTCCTTCTCCACTACCCATGCTTCTTTTTGTTCAGTTAAAGAAATGCATTTCTTTTGTAGCTCATCCATTCTGATTGCACTCAAGTGAATTCCCCTAGCCAAATCTCCTAAGTACTTCAGTCTAGACAGCTCATTCGAGAACATCCACAGATAGATATGGTTGTTGCACCTAATTGTTTGCAGCTTTACTCATCCATCACACTGCTTCCATTTATCATGTAAGTTACAAGACGAAAAGGTGGGTAGTGATAGAACCTTCTGAGCATTCTCTGCATTACAGTTGGCCTGCTCCCTCTACTTCTGGAGATTCTCTACTTCTACTTCTGCCTTCCTTATATTTTCTTCTTCTAATTGCGTCCATTCTTCCTCTTCTTCTATTCTTTTCCTTGCTGCCTCTTCTTCTTCTAATCTTTTCCTGATTGCCTCTTCCTTTGTTGCTTTTTGTTCCTCTTCCTACTTCCAAAATCTTTCTTCCTCCATCTTTTGGTGAGTTTCTTCTACTTGCCTCCTCCAGGCTTCTTCCTCCTCATCTCTATCACCGATTCTCTGATAAAGTGAAGTACGTGCAACTAGTTTTCTCTCCGCATATCTTTTCTTCAACACTTGCAGAAAGACTTCAATGGTCACAATTTTACATTCATGAGGTAAAAATGCAGGGTTGTCAAGAAGGAGGAGGGTAAATAAAACTCCAAATTTTGAGTCTAGCGTAGCATTAACCGCCCATCCAATTCTTTTGTACAATCTTTGGGCTTCCTTCTTCATTTTTTGAAATATCAATTCTGCCTAGTTCACCTATGTTTTGGTAGATTCCTTCATCAACAAATATTTTTGTTGGGAGACTCCATAATGCTTAGCTTGTACATCAATTATCATGTTCATTAGTAATAGTCCAAGCTCCCGTGGGTTATCCTCTAGAAGCTGGGATAATTTAGACTCCCCATAACATGGCTTGCCCAAGAGGTTCATAATCTTGACTGCATCCACCGTCTCTGTTACAACTATAATTCCTTAATTAGTGACTTGTAGCAGCTATGCAATTACCTGTGGGGATATATGGAATGTTTCCCCTTGGCCAATCCTTAGAAAAATATGTGGCATGTTAAGGTCGCTGCCATCCATCTGTTTGGCTATCTCCATTGCTATGTCCTTTGAGAGGGGATGAGGCCAAATGCTCATCCAATCGAGGAGCACATAGTTCAGGAACCCACGACACTTGAACCAATCAGCTTGTGGCTAAGAAAGGCAATCTAGTATGCTAAGTAGATGGGCATCAGAGAACGTGACTACCATCGTTGCTTTGCTTGTTTTGCTATAGGTTGCACAAGAATGCATGATAGTTGAGTGCTCTGTTTGCTCGTTCGCCAAATAAGCCGAACTAGGGATCATCCTCAGCCTTTTATTGCCTACCTTCCCGAGTTGAGGACATCGGTTCTACATCATGATTGCCACAAATAGTATCCTTACTCCATCGATTTTGCGCTAATCATGCACCTTGGGATGCAAATCATCATAAGCAGAGAATCAGGTATGAATCAATCAAACCACTACCATCATTGATTGCTTGTATGATTTTGTATGTAGATTAGTTACTCCACCATTTTGCATGTTGGGGGGGATTTTCTTGGTTTCTTTTTCATTAAATTATTTGTCAGAGGATTGATAGGGCCACAACTTGGACCATTGATGACTATCGGTAATAACTCTCTGAACAACATAGCAAGCTGGAAAGAACCCGGTCCACATAATGCATGGTTCCGGAACAGACATATCCACCGCACCTTCAGTTTACCCATCTTTCTCTTCATCTTGGAACAAAAATATAGCACTAAATCGCCCAATCAAAAAATCCGTGTCCGTACATTCCGGTCGTGCCATTTCTTTTGTCGACTCTGCACTTCCTACAATAAAAAGAAACTCATATACCTGTGTTTGTTCCGCTGGCGCATCTTATCCATCTTGTAAATGAAAGAGTCTTCCAATAATAAACGTTTTTGGACCACAATTCGAAGACTAGGGACAACAAATTCAAATGAGAGGATAGCTTCTTGGTCATACAAAAGTTTAAACGGAGTACTTCCCACTAAAACTTTATACGAAGTGTGGTACGCCCAAAGTACCGTAGCTAGTATGATTTCCCCATTGGTCCATAGAATTGAGAAGCATTTTCTACAACATGTGCAGAAAAACTTTGTTTGTACTCTCTGCTAGTCCATTGGCTTGTGACTAGTGAGGTGAACTAAATTTATGCTTAATTTGGTATTATGAAGTGATCTCTTAAATCAATTGATTCAAAAATGCATGCCCTAATCAGGCATTAGTTTGACTGGTAAACCGAACCACGAAAAATTTCATTTTGAAATTTTTTGGCTACTATCCGCACCATAGAATTTTTGGTAGCCCAAGCTTCAACCTATCTAGTACAGTAATTGGTACATGTCAAAATACAGAGAGTGTTGCTTCTGACTGCAAGTGGTTTAATAAGACTGATAGAGTCGAGGCCCCACTTCTAAGACGGTTCCAGTGGGAGTATCGATTGCAGCGAAAAGTGCTGGCTATCCTATGTTTCACCAGTACATTGATAGGGATCGCAATTCTGTACCATAATCTATACATCCACATACATTGTTGACCACCAAAGTCTTGCCTGCTAGATTTTCTACACTATAATCAAATGGTTAAAATGGCCCCCTGCTTCACTAGGATGTGCTTCTTTAATTACCGCCGCCACTTCATGTTGGGGCACACAATGCATCCAGATACCTATTGAGTCCTTGTGAGAAAGTTGTCCCATGATGAATGTAAATTGAAAGCTCCGGAGTTCAAGCTTTTTCCACGATGTTGGCCGCAAGTGTGAAGGTGCTACTCTGTAACTTCTTTTGGATTTCGTGGCACTGGGGTAGCAAGAATAACCTTTACTTTGTTTGAATCAATGGCAATGCCATCCCGTGAAATGATATGTCCAAGCAGTTTTTCACACTTGACTGCAAAAGATGAATTATTAGGATTGAAACTGAGGTGTATCTTCTAACATACATCAAAACATGCTTGGAGATTGTCCAGATGTGTTGCCATTTGCCCAAAAATAGAAAAACATCCAAGAATATTTGCATGAATGATATTAGTTATGGGGTGAATATTTGTTGCATACATTGTCGGAACGTACTAGGCACGTTCTACAGTCCGAACCACATTATTGTGTAAGCAAACACTCTCCAATTGGTAATAAATGCTATCTTTGGTATATCCTCGTCCACCATGCAAACTTGATTATAGCTGTTGAAGCCATCTAGGAATGAATACATCTCCTGACCTGCCACTTCATCTACCATGTTGACTAGAAACGACAACAAAAAAGGATCTAGAATCATAGCTGCATTTAGCTTATGGTAATCTATAGAAATCCACAACTGCTTATTTTTCATTGGTAGAACCATGATCGGTGATATCCACTTTGAATTCTCGATAAGAACAATGTACTCCACCTTAATTAGGCAGTCCAATTCATGCTTTACAGGCTCAATGAAATTCGAATTCATCCTATACGGTTGTTGCATCACCGGAGTTGCAGTTGGCTTTAATAAAGTTTTTTGATGATATAGTCTAGGATCCAAACCTTTCATGTCTGCGTAAGTCTAGGAAAACACATCTTTATATTCCTTTAACAATGCAATTAGGGCCATCTGGAATTCCGAAGCAAGTTTCACATAGATGTGCACTGGTTTGGGTTCGTCTTGTGTGCCTAAATATATTACTTCAAGAAAATCTTCTTTGACATGTATCTTCCTAAGCTCCATTGGATCTTTAATCATCCGGTCTGCATCTTGGTCTACTGCTAGATCTAATATCTTGGTGCTAATTGATGCTGCCATGCCACCACAGACTGAGCTGACTACCAGGTTAACATCAACTACTCCAAACAACAGTAAGTCTCGATTAGCTTCTAGAAATTGCTGCTCCTCATCCTCCTCAAGTCCATCCAACATATGTGGTGGCTCTGCTAGTATTGGTTTATTTTCTGGAGGGCAGTATTGCTCATCCTTTAGCTAGACCAAAAAAATTGTGTGTCCCTTCCTGAACGTAATTGCTATGGCAGCCCAGTTTTATCATACTTTGGCATTCTGCAACCAAGGTCTTTCCAATAATAGACTAAAATCAAAATACCATGTGTGAAATTTGTTGGAGTTGGACGTCTGCGGAAGCACGCGAACAGCACAAGGAAGAAGAAGAAGCTTGGAGCACAACACACAAGACTGAATGTATTACTAGAGAATGTACAAAGATAAGTAGCCCATTAGGGCAATAGGCGTATATACAAGCCGGGGGAAAAAAACCTCCTAAAGAGGGAAAAAAGTGCCCCGGCAGTCCTAGAGTGTTCACACACATCACTACCTAAATATATCAACAAATCCCCCCTGGGAGTGATGCGGTGAACAAGGAGCTGGCACTCATGTATAAGGAAGTGCCGAGCTATGTGGAAATCACTCCACAAAAGGAAGTAAGCCCAAAGCTTTGCGGAAAGCTTCAAACTTCTCCCTAGGCAAAGCCTTCGTGAAAAGGTCTGCAATGTTCTCCTGCGTGGGCACATATGCCAAGCTGATCTCCCCAGCAGAGAACCTCTCCCTGACATAGTGATAATGCACCTCAATGTGCTTAGTGCGAGCATGGAACACAGGGTTCCTCGCAACTGCCAATGCGCTCTGACTGTCAGTGAAGATGGTGGTGGCAGAAGACTGGCCAACACCCAAATCAGCCATAAGGCGTCTGAGCCACACACACTCAACAGTCGCTGTGAAAGCTGCCCTATACTCAGCCTCACA
The DNA here is from genome assembly GCA_020310875.1 of Ceratopteris richardii. Classification (NCBI taxonomy): domain Eukaryota; kingdom Viridiplantae; phylum Streptophyta; class Polypodiopsida; order Polypodiales; family Pteridaceae; genus Ceratopteris; species Ceratopteris richardii. Next base: position 203,144,942 of record CM035411.1, read on the forward strand.
ACTGGAAGTGGCCACAGTAGGCTGCTTCTTGCTCAACCAAGATATACATGAGCTACCAAGCATGAAGCAAAAACCACTGGTGGACACACGAGTGTCATAGCAACCAGCCCAATCTCAGTCAGAAAAAGCATGCAAATCTGGCGGTAGTGATCCCCCCTTGGGATAAAACAACCCAAGTAGCCGAGTACCACTCAAGTAGCGAAAGATGCGCTTAACCGCTTTCCAATGCGTGACTCCTGGGCAATGCATGAACCTGCTCATCTGTGAGACAGCAAACTGAATATCTGGCCGAGTAATGCATAAGTAAATCAAGCATCCAACAGCCTGCTGATAGAGAACAGCATCAAATGCATCTCCAGCATCATGAAGACTCAATCGTAAACCTGTCTCCATAGGAGTGGCAATAGGCTTACAGTCTTCAAGGCCAAAACGCTGCAATAATGTGTCAATATATTTCGTTTGACACAAAGCCATTCCACCATCAACGTGCATAAACTGAATGCCCAAATAGTGATGCAAATGCCCCAAATCAGACATCTCAAATGAGGCATGCAAATCAGCCTTAAAATCAGCAATATGTGTCTCAATAGGACCAGTGAGCAGCATGTCATCAACATAGACAACAATGATCAGAAGCACATCATTAGCACGCTTAACATATAAGGTGCTTTCAGTTGGACTGTTCTCAAAACCATGTGCAATCAGATAGGCATGTATCTTCTCATACCAAGCACGTGGTGCTTGCTTTAAACCATATAACGCCTTCTTTAACCTGCACACCTGGTTTTCATGCCCTTTCTGCACAAAGCCACGGGGCTGAAAAACATACACTTCTTCATGCCAGTCACCATTCAGAAATGCTGTTTTAATGTCCAACTGATGTACATTCCAACCATGATGGGCTGCAAGTGCACAAATGCTCCGAACAGTAGTCATACGGCATGTAGGTGCAAAGGTCTCATCAAAATCAATGCCTCTTTCCTGCGCATAACCCTTTGCAACAAGCCTAGCCTTATACCTGTCAACTGTACCATCAGGTTTACGCTTCAGCTTGTATACCCACTTAGTGCCAATGGCCTTCTTGCCAGGAGGCAAGTCACATAAAGACCATGTACCATTCTTCATTATAGCATCATATTCAGATTGCATAGCAGCCATCCAATTTTCTGAATTTTGTGCTTCATCAAAAGAAACAGGCTCATTCTCATCACAGAGACTAGATGCAGCCATAGCATAGCAATCTGATGCCAAGGAGGTACTATGAGAGCCTGAACGAGTACGATATGACAAAGGTGCATCTAATTTGCTGTCACGCAAAGTTTGCACCAGCCATTTTGGCATAGTTTTTGCCTGTTCAATATCAGCTCTCTCATCAACAAGTGCATCATGTAAATCTGCATCAGAAATGGAATGATCTGCATCATCATATGAAACCTGCAAAGGTTGAGAAGTTGCCTCATTAGGACCAGCGCTAGCCTGTACACCTGTAAAAAGAGGCATCAAAGTATCATACATGTCTTTGGAGCTAACAGATGTCTCCTTAGTACATGAAAGCAATGGTTGAATAGCATCTTCCACAAAGACAACATCACGGCTAACCAGAATGCGTTTAGTCTGTGGATGATACAGACGATAGCCTTTACTTTCAGAACTGTACCCAACAAAAATACATTTTACTGCCTTATCATCCAATTTTCTGCGATGTTGTTCAGGCACTAATGCATATGCCAAACAACCAAAAACACGCAGATGAGCAACAGATGGCTTGCGGTCATGCCAAGCCTCATATGGAGTGATAGACTGCAACGCTTTGGTGGGACACCTGTTCAGTACATATGCTGCACACATGACAGCCTCAAGCCAGAAACTATGTGGTAAAGCCTGACTTTTGACCATGCATCTCGCCATCTCCATGAGTGACCTGTTCTTTCGTTCAGCAACTCCATTCTGTTGAGGTGTATACGGCACTGTACACTGGTGTTTTATCCCACGTTCAGCCAGAAATGCATTAAAATCTGAAGACATATATTCCCCCCCTCGATCAGAACGGAGGGTGCCCATTTTACATGCTGACAGATTTTCAGCCAAAACCAAAAACTGTTTGAAGCACATGAACACTTCGGACTTTGCTTTGAGTGGATATACCCATGCATGCCTGGAAAAATCATCAATGAAAGTCACGAAGTAAAGGTAATTTCCAAAAGAGGGTGTCTGCATAGGACCACAGACATCACTATGTACAAGCTGCAATTTCTGCATAGCCCGAACTGAACCATCTTTTGGAAAGGAAGAACGCTACATTTTGCCCAAAATACAGCCTTCACAAACATGTTTTCCAGGTGCCTCAAGTTTGGGCAAAGAGGACACCATTTCAGATTTCTGCAGGCGTAACAAACTAGCAAAATTCAGATGACCAAAGCGTGCATGCCAAAGCTTTGCATCTGACATAGCCTGAGAATCATGAACTGCACATGCCGAATCATTCACAGATCTTTCATAGTCTATGAGCTTATATAGCCCACGACATAAAATGCCAGAAGCAATAATCACATCGCCATTTGAGAGATCATGGACTGTACACCTGTCATCAATGAATTTCACAACCAAGCCAATCTTGGCTAATGCAGAAACTGATAACAGGTTCTTTTTGATCCCTGGCACAAATAAAGCATCTGACAAAGTGAAAGAACTACCATCAGCAGTAGTCAGAATGATCTTACCAACTCCCATAACAGGATAAGAGGAGTTATTGGCGCATGTGACAGTATTCCCTGTAGGGGCAGGCTCGAGTGGAGAAGAAACTGCGCTGCGAGGTAATATGTTTGGTCGCCCCACTGTCAAAGTACCAAACATCTGAGTCTACTGCAGACATGCACTGATCATGAGAAGATGGGTCAAAACTGCAGACAGTAGTAAACGCCCATTCTTCTTCCTGCACAAGATTTGCAGACTCTGTTTTTGGTGTAGAGGCCTCTGCAACAACCATTCCAGCCTCTTTCTTCTTTGCCTCTTTAGCAGCCAGTTTTGGACAGTTCTTTATAATATGATCATTTCCTTTACAGTACTTGCAGAACAATTTCTGCTTTTCTGATTTCTTCTCATCTTTATCCTGGTTCTTCGATTGTGCAGCATTTGCAGATTTCTGCTTACTAGTAGAAGAGCTCCATTTTCCTTTGCCCTTCTGACTAGCCAGGAAAGCTTGATCTGCAACACGCATAATGGACCTGTTCTGCCTGGACTGATCTTCCTGCAACAGAACAGAGACTAATTCCTCAAATGACAAGGCATTCGGATTGCCTTTCATCATCAATCGAAGAGTAGAGGCAAAACTCTGATATGAATCAGGAAGGCCATTCAGAACGGTCTGCACAAGTGAGCTATCTGGTATAACCTCATCAGCAGAAATCAATTGTTCCTTCAAGTCTTTGATCTTTGTAAGAAAACTGTCCATCGAATCACCTTCATTCATGTGCTCACTCTCCAACTGTTTTCGGAGGTAAGCAACACGAGCCTCATTCCTAGCCTGGTACAAAGTGGTAAGTGTATCCCAAGCATCCTTTGCTGTTCTGCAAGAGCGAATGTGAGGAATAATGGCACGTTTGACAGACAAAGCTATCAATGCATGTGCCTGGGCATCTCTGCCATCCCAACGAATCTGCTCTGCAGTAGGTGCAACAGAAACAGCAGCACGAACAGGAATCTGCGGAATATCATCTTCGACACCATCTTCATCAGCTCCAACTCCTGTATTTGCAGTACCTGTCGTTACAGGTGTAACAGGACGTCTTTCAACACCCTGCACAATGTTCCACAATCCTTTTGCAACCAGTACATGTCGCATCATATAAGCCCATAATGGGTAGTTGGTACCATCCAACTTATCCTCAACAGCCAACATACGGAATACATCACTGCTTTCAGCCATGGCCGGTGACTAAAATACCTTGATGCAGAAAATTGACTGTATCTCAAAAAGTTGAACAGAACTGCCCAGACGAGTTCTGCTAGACCTGTAGCAGACTTCGAGACGCTTAAACTGGCGAACAGAAACTGGTATATACCTTTGGCACAAAAGGACGAAATAGCCTGCACAAGCACTGCGATAGTGCGTTCGGAGGCCGAAACGAGCTCAGATCGCGATTTCGGCACCACACAGCGAAGCTGTTTTGATCTCGGAAACACCCTGAGTATGCTCACCAAATTTTGTGCGAATCTGAGACTGCAAACGGAGGAGTGTCGACGGCGCCCTAGAAGAAGCAACGACCTGCTCTGATACCAATTGTTGGAGTTGGACGTCTGCGGAAGCACGCGAATAGCACAAGGAAGAAGAAGAAGCTTGGAGCACAACACACAAGACTGAATGTATTACTAGAGAATGTACAAAGATAAGTAGCCCATTAGGGCAATAGGCGTATATACAAGCCGGGGGAAAAAAACCTCCTAAAGAGGGAAAAAAGTGCCCCGGCAGTCCTAGAGTGTTCACACACATCACTACCTAAATATATCAACAAAATTAATATTGGAATGTC
>CM035411.1:203154470-203164470 GCA_020310875.1 Ceratopteris richardii
GGTTCTTGTTGTTGTATGAGGGAAGCAAGCATCTACCTCCCCCGACCTGCTAATTTCTCCAAGGCAGTGACCAAGGCATAGAACTTGGTATACCTTGTCATCTAAGTCACTAAAATCACCATTGGGATAGTTGGTTGCATGTGAGAAGACCAATGATCAAGGAAAACAAGGTACTAGTACTTCTTGAGAGGTCACCCATTCTAGGAGTGTTCCCCCCAAGACTTGCTTAATAGTAAGTTATCCTACCACTAAGCCCTAGTTGTTTGGTGATTTTAAGAGTCAGGATACTTAAGGTTAACATCATTTTGGAGCCTGCAAAGTGTCTTCTTGGGCTCTCAGCATCAATTTTTTGGTCCCAAAGATCAGATTTGGAGCTAGAAGCACTTGAGGTTGTGTTCCCTTAGTAGCGTACATTCAAATTTTTTGCTGAATTTTCAGCCCTTGAGTCTTCTTACAGGTTTTTTGGATGGCTTTCAATTGTGGTGGGAGCATCCATCGCAAGTTTATGCAGGTTGTTTGGGCATAAAGACCAAAGTTGAAAAACACTTGCAAGTGTTTTTGGCTAGTGTTTGAGCTATAAATTCAGCCTTTTAGTGCCATTTTACTACATATACTGACCACACTATGTATGCTTCTATGGATACCGCTTATGTATGTCCATGTGGTCATTGATATATCAGTTATGTTTTTTGCATAACGCCTTTGACGTTGAGAAAGAGGTTCGTGACAAGTTTCTCTTAATTGGGAGACACCCAAATTTTGAGGTCTCTTTAGTGATGCAGGTGCAAGACTTACCTAGCCTTGCCATAGGAGATGTATAGGAGTTGTTCATAGATGCTCGATAAGCCAAGTTGTCTTCTTTTAGTTAAGTGGTTATATGTAGTGGAGTCAGTGATTCACTATGAAGGTTTACTTGCTAGTAATCATAGTTTTATGAGTTATACAATGATCATATGCTCATTTGCAAAGGAAACTCCAGCAAAAATTTCCCAGAGTTTAGATGTTCAACTATACAGTGGTTGAATTTACTCCTTGAAACACTTATTTGTGTGAGCACATATTCTCACATAATCTCTTTGGTTGGTCATTTTTGCTCATTGGTCCATTTTTTTAGGAGAACCTATCCAAATTGTCCCAAAATTTGGCTCTTGGTCATATTCTTGAACCTTATTAGTGTTTAAATCTTGTAGCTCCATTACTATTCTAGTCAGTTCTCTATCATCATGGCATCAAAGGTCTCACACACATTCTGTGGATCGAGGTCTAGTGCTATTGTTCCCAAGAGGAGCTATAACTTGCAAGTCAAAGACTATTTTGAGATCCAAAAATTTGATGGCACAAACATTGCTCTATGGAAAATCAGATTAAAAGTGTTATGATTGAGAGGAGGCAATGGAAGCAAACAAATGGAGTTTCAAAGAAGCCTGTTGGCATGGATGATGATGATTGGGATGAGTTGGATGAAATGGATAGGTCTACCATTTGACTGCACTTGTCAAATAATGTTCACTATTGGTACATAGAGCAATTCTAAGTGTTTAATCAATCCTCATTGGACTTCTCTCTAATTACTAGGCATAAATGTAAATCCATTCAAACATATGCTTTGGGTTTTTCAAATGTTAAATCTTCATATTACCTCAGTCAACATAAAACTAATGAGATGTAGAGAATCTCATGATTAAGTGGGAACCAAAAGCTCTTGACTTAGTTTTGGAACTCAAATTCAAATTATTCCTAGAAGTTAGGATAACCTTTTAGGTAGAATCTCTAACAACCATTAATTCAAAAAGATGTATAAATACACGACATATTAAGTTGCAAGAAAACATGGATCCTAGAGCTAATCATCACACTCTTATTGAGTGGTTTGTGTACTAGTTCAAAGAGTGAGAAGCCCTCCACATCTCCTTTGTTTCCTATTTCCATTAGCAATACATATTATACTTGATTTGTGTTGATTTGTTAATATTTATCTACTACAATATTGTAACTCGATCCATTTTGCAAAGTCATTTCTCTCTCTATAGGTACTCAATGTCAAATCCATCAAATAGATCACTTAGCTAGGACTGAATATGCTTACAAAGTTTCATAATCGTTAGATGCCTAAACCTTGACATGTGAATGATTATATGTGACATGGTCTATGTATAACCTTCTTCTTGAAAAGTCTCTTTTACCCCCAAACTTCTTAGATACTTTACTATGTATGTGCTCATTCTAAATCCTACTAATGTTGCACCGTTGAAGAAGGAAGACAAAGATGAGACGAAAACAAAAAAGTGGAAACAATTTTGCAAAAATTGTAAGGGAAACGATCATGTCATAAAGAGTTGTCCAAAATCGGCTACGAAAGAGGCAAAGAAGAAAGAGGCAAGAATGGTTGTTGTAGAGGCCTCTACATCGGAAACAAATTCTACTAATCTTGTTCACAATGAAGAATGCACGTTTATTACTGCATGCAGCTATGACCCATCTTCTCATAAACAGTGTATGTCTATAGTAGTTTCAAATGTTTGGTACTTTGATAGTGGGGCAACCAAACATATCACCTTGGAGTGCAGTTTCTTCAATTCACTTGAGCCTAAACCTATAGGGAATACTGTCACATGTGCTAACAACTCCTTTTATCCTATAATGGGAGTTTCTAAGATCATTTTAACTACTATTTATGGTATTTCTTTCAAATTCCTAGATGCTTTGTATGTATCAAGGATCAAGAAAAATTTGTTGTCATTTTAGCATTAGCCAAGATTGTCTTGGTTGTCAAATTTGGTGATAAGAGATGTACTGCTCATGATCTCTCAAATGGAATGTTATTATTGCTTCTGGCATTTTATGTCATGGGTTATATAAGCTGACTTGGCATGCATACTTTGGTCATCTGAATTTTTCTAGTTTGTTACGGGTGTAAAATCCAATAGGAACCAAATTCTTTGTTATATTTGAAACATGCAGCACATCAGCAAGATGTTTTACCTTCCCCTCCTCCATAGAAAGTGCTATGTTTCATGTATGCTCGATAGGGTGTGATGTGTCATCACCTGTTTCAACATATCCAGGAATGGGCAATTTTCACAAACTACTAAACCATTCCACATGATTGGTCATGTGATTTGAAGCACCTGAATCAACATACTAGACATTACCATTCAATTTTAGAACATCATCAAATATCATATTCATCATATAATGTTGGACCATGAACAGCTTCTCAAAATCATCTTCACTTGTGGATGCAAAGTTGTCTTGCTGCCTTCTATTATTTTGATTCTTCAACCTGCAATCACGTTCAAAGTGTCGAGGTTTACCACAATTCCATCATCCTTTACTATCATTACCTAAATCATTTCTTTGGAAATTTTTGGGGCCTCTTTGGCTGCCCCTGCCTCGAAACTGTCCTCTACCTCTTGCATGATTTTGATGTTGACTTTGGTCTTGGTTACTGTTTCCTCTTCCACTTCCGAAGCCTCTTACCTCTCCCTCTTTCTCCGCCATAGTAGAATACCTGCTCAAAACTAGATTTTCCTTAAGATTTTGAGTCCTCGCCAAGATTATTTTCTTCAATAATCAACATGGACACCATATCAGCAAAATTTGGAATATTTTCCCTGGTTTGTATAGAAGTTTTGAACTACTTATATGCAACTCCTAAACCACAAAGGCATACTTCCACCTTATCATCATCATCATCATCTACATTCACGCCAATAGATGCAAGTGACTCACATATGCTTTTGATTCTCAGGGTGTGGTCACTTATCGACATGCCTTTTTTCTCCAATGTATGCAGCTCGTTCTTAAGTTACAATTTCTATGCCTTTGTCTTGGTCTCATACAAAGTGACAAAACTATTACAAGCCTCTTTCAGAGTCTTGGCATCACGTATGTGTCCAATCATGCTCTCTTGTATGCTAATAGATAGAAATACATTACCTTTCATGCTCCTTGATTCTGTTCCTCATATCCTCTTAACTGGTCCTCAATCTGATTCCTCTCCACTAACTGCGGAGCGTCTTTGTTCTCTCCTTTGAGGTACTTCCAATAGCCTTTTTCCATCAAGAAAGTTATCATTCTGAATCTCCAAGCATGAAAGTTGTTCTTGTCCAGCTTATCGCTCATAAGTTGACTCATTCCATTCGCATTTGCCATTTCTGCAACAATTCACAACACTCCAAAAACACTACAAGCAGTACTTCTACTTGAACATTGTCGCACTATGATGTGACTATTCGATATGAGAAAAACATAGTTTTCATGTATCAATAGTACACGGAATCGCTTGAAATTTTGGATCTCGAAATATATGAGTGTTGCCAAACAGGACGCAAGTTACAATTTTGCAAACTGAACTGGTTTTTCTGTGGGCCCCACATTAAGGGCTCAAAACAAAGGCCGAGATGACTCTGAAACAGAAAACTGATAAAAAATAGCAACCCTAAAGAAATAACTCTCAAAAATATTTTGATGCCTTCTACCTTCATGCCAATTTTCGTAGCAATCTGAGCTCATTTGTGAATCGCGCCTTCTCCACACCTTGCGTACTCTTCACCGTCCACCTTCTCCATGAGCTCTCTATAGCCACAATGGCTCTGATACCATGTCACGAGGAAGGAGATAACAAAGAGACATCACACACACATTCTCTCACAAATCAAAGAGGAGCCCACACACAGATTGAGGGAAGGAAGAATGATCTTCTTCTTCTTCTATTACCTAAAAAGAATGTATAAGAAATGACATAAAACAACAGTACAACAAGTGCAATATATAAAGAACAGCACATAAGGAAAATCCTAATGTCTACAAATGAATGAGCTAGAAAGAAACAAATGTGACATCACTCTCGGTAGATAAATCTAGTAAATCTCAATGAAGTATCCTTGACATATATCAGCATGACCACTGTACATGTTAGAGAAATGGAAAAGTGATATGTCATCCTGGATCATCACATGTCGAGCTTGATATCTCAACATGTATATATGTATGTATGCATGTATGTATGTATGTATGTATGTATGTATGTATGTATGTATGTATGTAGGTAGGTAGGTAGGTAGGTAGGTAGGTAGGTAGGTATGTATGTATGTATGTATGTATGTATGTATGTATGTATGTATGTATGTATGTATGTATGTATGTATGTATGTATGTATGTATGTATGTATGTATGTATGTATGTATGTATGTATGTATGTATGTATGTATGTATGTATGTATGTGTGTGTGTGTGTGCACGTATGTATGTGTGTGTGCATGTATGTGTGTGTGTATGTATGTATGTATGTATGTATGTATGTATGTATGTATGTATGTATGTATGTATGTATGTATGTGTGTGTGTACATACGTATGTATCTATGATGTAGCTTAATAGCTGACAAACTAACTAGATAATAAAGCAAGGGAGTATCTAAGTAAACAAGCAAGTAAGTAATTAACTAATTATTTAACCAACTAGATAGCAAGTAAATGATCGAGAGAATGAGTGTGTGAATATATATATATATATATATATATATATATATATATATATATATATATATATATATATATATATATATATATATATATATATATATATATATATATCGTGTCTGTGTCTGTGTATGTATGTATATACACACACACACATATATATACATGTGTGTGTGTGTGTGTGTAAATAAGTAAGGAAATAAGTAAGGAAGGAACTGAGTGACTGAGTAGGTAAGTAGATAAGTCACAAATTAACTAAGGAAGTAAGCATGCAAGTTAATAGTTACTCGATTAAGCAAGCAAAAGGTGATTCAATAAGTAGGTAAATGGGTAAGTGTGTAAGTAGGCAATTAAGTAAGAAATCAAGTAAGAGATTGAGTAAGAAAGCAAGTGATGAAGTGAGTGAGTGAATGAATAATTGGTTATCTCACTGACTACGTAAGGAGCTAGGTAACTAACTAAGTATATATGAAGGTAAGTAATTAAGAGTGTAGGTGTGTTGGCATGTGAGTGAGCGAGTAAATAAGTGAGCAAGCAAGCATGTGAATGAGTGTGCAGGTAGCTAAGTAAGTAAGCAAGTGAGCAAGCAAGCAAAAAAAAATATCAAATAAGCAAACAAATAAGAAACTAATTAGGCGAGCAAATAAGCAAGTAAGCAAACAATTAAGAAAGTAAGTAAGAAAGAAAGCAAGTAAGAAAGTAACCAAATAGTCAAGAAAATGAGGTAAATAGAAATAACTCAAAGCAAGGACTAGAACAATTACAAAACAGAAGAACAAAGCATGTTTATGACCCTCTCATTCTTTGGGTTGGGCATCCAAACTAGTTTGATCTCATTTGCATGGAAAACAAAAGTCAAGAGTGTTGAAATGGTAAAGAACTTCTAGATTTCTTAATTCTCATATGTACAAGTATCAAAGGATTATCCAATAATAGGTCCTTCAAAAGTTGCTTAAATTTGCTACATTTCTACTCTTCTAGAAAGTTGAAAGTGCCTCTTCTATGAGTGTGTTCCACAATGCTATTGAGCATCCTAGCACTCCATTCCAAATGAGTTGATCTCATTAAATCCTCACACCAATTAGGGCTAACACCCACAATCAAAAACCGAAATAAGAGTATATTTGTCACACATACATGGTTGCCCGTTGTCACTCCTTGTCAACATGCGAAAGTAATCAATTTCATAGTAGAGGGAGAAAAGAAAGGAGTGAACAAGTTAAGCAAAATGGAAACTACATTTTAAAACAAAAGGGATCCAGAATTCATCAAGGTCCATCCATATTAAAAATATCCAACATGACTAGGCCATCCTTCTCTTTAGGTTGTCAACAAATATTTTAATCAACTTTAGACATGCCTTGCTATTCAAGTCCTAAATTCACAAGAACCTTCCAAAAGCAACATCAAACTTTGCAAGTCTTTACACTTGGCCTCCAACAAGAAATTGGAATCAGAAGGAAAAAAACATATACATTACCATTAAATGCTAAGCAAGGCAGAACAATAAGTCGACCTTTTAAAATGTCAATCTATACTATAAAAAATATATTTCCAACTTCATTTGATTTCACCCAAAATCCTATGGGAATGCTCAAGTGTCTAAGGATCTTGCCTTCTTCAATGTTATAGCACCCTTGGGCTAGAATCCAATGACGAACCAGCATCTCAAAGAGGTTTGATACCAACTACGTCTTAGGAAGGAATAGCCAAGATTTTCCCATCTATGTTTACTCAATTTGATTCACTACCAAGGGAGAAGAAATGCTTTCCCAATCCACAAGTAATGAAGAAGTTCCACTCTGAATTATTGAAAGCTTTACCAAGATCAATCTAAAGAAAGAGCACATTTTAGTCCACTCCTTGAGTGTGCTCCAAACGTTCTTAGACATGGACTCTCATCTATTGTAATGATCTACATTTGATTAATCTCTTGTGCTCCTTTCTTATTCATTTATATCTTTCTCTTGACACGTTTAAGCATAACTCAAATTCTAAACGTTAACCTTCACCTTCTATTGGTTAACTTGGTGACTCATTTATGCAAGCCAAAAAAAACTCCATAAAAAATCTTGATTCAATAGTAGACAAGGGACACTTCTCTTTTTTGAATCACCTAAAAAATTCCCTAAAAAAGCCACTACCTTTTGAGCTCAATCCAAGCAATACCTCTAAAAAGCCCAATTAGTCTCTTAAATGCATCCATGCGAAGCTTTGCATTTGCAATAGATATTCATTTGGGCAAATTCTTTCCCTTCAAAAAATTTGATGAATAAGAACCTCAAGTGTGACATCGATGATCCAGTTGCAAAGATCTTTTTAACTAGTTTACAAAAGCTGATAATTACCCTACCCTAATCTATTTGATAGACTACGCCATTCTCCATCTTCCTTGTAGGCATAATTTTTATGTATTCTACTTGATTCTTAATAGCTTGCATCTCTTGAGGATCTATTCCCAATTCAAACCAAAAGTTCTCAAAAGGAGAACTTCTATGTGTTGCCAACAAATGCTTTGTTAACTAATTGCTGCCATAGATCAACTCTACTTTTTCTTAATTACTTATTCCTTTCTATTTAATTAGAATTATACCTATTTCTCCTTGTATGAATATCACATTTGTGACCTCAATCACTTTGTTACGCTTGCTACCACAAGATCCCCCACTGCAACTCTCGATCCATCGTATCTCAACTTCATTTGAAATAAAGAGGTTAGAGAGAAGAAAGAGATCCTGAAATCATGGTACTCTTTCCTTTTATCCTCAAGAACTACACCTACTAAAAATTAGGTAATCATATGAAAAAGCAATGACCTCATCCATTTCTAAGTCCATCTTATCCATATTCAAGGCTAGATCAGGTAAAAAATAGTATGTATGTCATTTTTTAACTCAATTCAAGATCTCCATTGTTGTTGGACCATGAAAAATTATTCGTAATAAGATTTAAGTAGAGCTTCCGAAACATCTCATTGATCTTACTTTCCAATGGATGTTTTCTTCTTGTTTGTCCCATAGACAAAGAAAGCTTTCCACCATATTATTGTATCCCACAATAACTAGTGTTGTGAGGGTCCTAACGAATGCCGACAGTCTTTTTGCAGTCCAAACGAGTTTGCAGCATGAACTAAGTTGACCTGACTGGGAAAGATATCCATAACTTGTAGAAATGCAATCATTATCTTTGAGACTAATGCTAAACAATGATTTATTATTTAACCAAGGTCCCATTCCAATGGCCATATCCCAGCTCCCCTTATGTACAAAGATTCTGGGCTCTGGTCATCTTTTGCAACCTTAACCTCGTGCAAGCATATGAATCTTGCTTCTAACTCATATTCTTCACACCATTTTTTTATTATTAAAACCTTCCTGCCCCATCCAACCCTCTAGAATTGTAACAAATGCAACTCATGTATTGAGATTGAGATAGAACCTTTCCATTCTTTGATCTCTTTATTACTTTTTCTTTATCTGGTGTTTTGGTAAAAACGGAAGAAATTATGTGCTCAGACGCACACAATAAATTCCTTCCAAAGTGATTCAAATATTGCCGAGACAACACACAGACTTCAAAAGATCAACTACAAGTGCCTGATCATGTTGCAACAAACTTGTACGCTTACAAAATACACTTCATTCATAAAAAAATAACAAATCTTTGATTCCAAGTCGGAGATGTTCAATAGTTAAGCTCTACAAAAGAAACACACCTCTGTGGGAAGCAAAGTAGCTTATATATTTAAAGCTCAAGCTCTATATAAGGAGCGCAACTTTCCAAGGAAAATAAATAGTAGTTAGACAATTTAGACACAAGAAAGTGGAAGATTACTAGACAATCTGTGCATGACTTAGTCCCTCATGTTTCCATTTCTTATAACGCACAAGAAAAGACAAAACTTCTTTCTACTTGTATAACACATGCATATACTCGTTACTACAAACAATTACTTATAAACACACTGACTGTGGAAAGAGACTCGTTATATGCCTATAAATTCTAACTACTGATTGCAAACATTGCCCCTCAGAAAAGACTACTAACATGAGGATTTTTCTTTCACTTCTTGGAAGTAACTTGACACGTTCCCCTTCATTAGATGCAGCTTAGGACAGTCTATTCCATATTAGAATTAGCAAGGCAACGCAGAGTTCTCATTCATTTGGAATACCTCATATTAATTTCTATTCTACAGTTCTTTTCTTTGTTTGCCTATAGCAAGTCAGGATACAAAAGCAAAATATCTAACATTCAGTTGCACATCTACATATCAGAAATCCACATTATCATGGCTAGTCATCTAACATTCAATAACGTGAAGAGAAATCAAAATTCAAGAGAAATCCAAATTCATACTCATTCAAGACACCTCAATATAAACTTCAAGTCCAACATCGTTTCCTACAGATAGTGACTATAAAACTGCAATCTCATGCTCTCATTGTTTATGTTTTGTCCCTGTAAACCCAGCCACTGATCTCTCATCCTTCGAATCTTGCATTCACACTACAAA